>JAODKL010000135.1:8594848-8649063 GCA_026780765.1 Petrocephalus schoutedeni
GCACGGGGAGAACATGCAAACTCCACACACATGGAACTGGGCCGGATTCGAACCCCGGTCCCAGAGGTGTGAGGCGGAAGCGCTACCCACTGCGCCACCGTGCCGCCCCATTAATAATAATAATAATAATAATTATTATTTTTATTATTATTATCATGATTATTACTATTATAATGATAACAATAATAATGGTACTTTTTCGCCGTGGGGAAATTCCCCTTTCACCTCCCCCGTCCTGCTCTCCATGACACACGGACACGTAAGTAGGTGAGAGTGAGCTTGGCAGCAAAGGGCAGCCACCAGTAGCAGTGCCCATGGAGCTGGGGGTCAAGGGCCCTGCTCAAGGGCCCACAGACATGACTTTCCTGCCAAGGCCTGGCTCGAACCGGCAACCTTCTGATCACAGGCAAGGAGGCATAGGCACTAGTGGCCTAATTAGATCATGTAGACCGGTGTCTACATGTAGACCTACCCGGTCAATAGTGACCCCTAGCTCGTCCATGTTTTTGCTCTCTCCCAGCTCCCAGCCGGACAATCCAATTTTTTGCTGCTGGGAGGAAGCAAAAATGTGCCTGAGGACCAGACTGGGAAACACTGATGCAGACACTTGTATTCAACACAGATTTCTCAATGTCTCCAGTGGAACGGCATCCCATGACTTGAAAAAGCAACAGATTCTCTGTCGAAAGTATGTCGTGCAAATGCTTTGCTTCAGATTTTATGGAAGAATCTGTTCACAGTCATTGTCTCACAGGTCCTTCCCATCTGTGGAAGCATAGTTAAAATCTGGTAGGATTAGAAATGTGTGGTTTGATTGTGACTCTGGGTGTGCCATGGGAAAATAAGATGTGCAGGACCTCAAGCACAATAAAGTATTGTGTAATAATCATTGCTTTAATTCCTTGAAGGCCAAGCCTATGCCCAGTGTGTCCCAGAAGTGAGGAATGCCACCTCACCCTCCGAAATAGAAAAAAAAACTATTTTCTTTTTGGGTGTGCAAAATGATGCTGGGTGACATTTGCACGCCCCGACACACCCGTGGCCGTTACATGTCCTGCAGCTATTCAAATGAGCGGTCCTTGCAGCCTGAGCGTTCATCTTGCATATCAGACTAATTCAGATGCAACTGCTTGGTACGGGTACAGAGGATAATTAAGGTTAAGTAAGGGAATGTGTACATAGGATGAGGATGGTGCACAGGTACTTAGTTACAAAGGATCAGATAACCAGTTTGGAGGAACACTAATATGCAACAAAGAGGAGAACTGCTTGGCATACGTCAATGAGGGAAACGCGATATTATGCAATAATGAGGAAGATGCACTATTAAACTATAAAGATAACTCCCTGATACACAATAATGCGACTAATGAGGAAGACACACTCATGCAAAGTAATGAGGAAGACACGCTGATACAAAGTAATTAGGAACACACACTAATACACAGTAATGAGGAAGACACACTGACATTGGGTAATGAGGAAGACACACTGACACAGGGTAATGAGGAAGACACACTGACACGGGGTAATGAGGAAGACACACTGACACGGGGTAATGAGGAAGACACACTGACACAGGGTAATGAGGAAGACACACTGACACAGGGTAATGTGGAAGACAGGGTAGTGAAGATGTAGTCAGACATCACAGTAATGAGGAATACAAAATAATACACAATAATGAGGAAGACAAAGAGATATAATATGAGGAAAACACACTGATTCAGATGACTATAACAACAGTAATATAGACAAAATCCAAGGTAATACAGTGCTACAGAATAATGAGGAAGGAGAAACATATTTTGCCATTAGTCATGTCTTATTAATCCTCTAAGCCTTCCCTCACACAGCATACTGCACATCAGACTGGTTCTGACCACATCTTCTTGTTGTTTTTTACAGCTGGCAGCAGGTCTGGCTCCCCAGGGCGGGTTCTGACCAGCACCGCTCTCAGCACTGTGAGCACGGGGGCACAGCGGGCCCTGCCAGGCCCCAGCTCCTCCCACCGCCGCAGCCGCATCCCCCGCAGTCTCGGCTGCAGTCGGGACTCTAGCCCCACCCGCCTCTCTGTGGGTGAGTCCCTGAAACAGATGCAATTCCAACTTTACCCACCTCTCTGGAACAGTGACCCTTAAACACCTCCTTAAGCTCCGGCCAACTATCTGGGGGTGAGAGCCTTGAACAGCTCCTTAATCCTCACCCACCTCTCTGGGGGTGAGAACCTTAAACACCTTCTTCAGCCCCTGCCCACTTCTCAGGGGGTGAGAACCTTAAACAGCTCGTCCAGCCCCACCATCCTCTCTGGGGGAGGGGACCTTAAACACCTCCACTGGCCCCACCCACCTCCCTCTCCTGCAATTTACTGCCATGCATTCATTTACTGTATTTAACAACTTAACACATATTCTGGGATGCTAGCCTGACCATTTGTCTAGTATTAGGGTTCTGCAGGGTTTAGACAGGACCAAGGGTCAGCTTGTCCCAGCATATCTGGAAAGAGATCCCTCTGGCACACTGGGGTAGTTTGGAGTCTCAGCAGAGGAGTCACATCTCCCTGATCACATGGTCGTTGCTTATGTTTTATTGACTTGGAACAGGCTTTCTAACAGTCTCTTTATTTACCATTCTGTCCTATATGAAGCACCTTCAAACCAGGTGTTCAACGGTGGAGCCAGAGGAAGTAAGTGCTGCCCCAGCTTCACTATCTTTACATTGTGCCATCTGATTTTATACCTGTGGTTCTCAACTGGTTTGAATGTCATCAACCTTAGTGACGGTTAAGGTTATTACTTTTTTTAAACCATACAGTCTGCGATCCACCAGTTGAGAAAAACTAAAGTACATCATGCCGTGTAAATTCGGGCATTCAAAATCACAGAAAAGAACAATCAACAAAAAATCTTCTTTTCCAACACGTATTTCGAGCATCACAGGCCAGCATTAGCATGCCAGACTTTACTTTAAGTGGCAAATGGGTCACCGTGACTGTTTGTTTCTCCTTCCCTCTCTGTGTTTGCCTCCCACCCTCCTATCCCACCCCGTCTTTCATGACCCCTCCCCCCCCACCCCTTAGCGAGGGGCAGTCGTATCCCTCGGCCCAGCATGAGCCAAGGTTGCAGTCGGGACACAAGCCGTGAGAGCAGCCGTGACACCAGCCCCATCCGCTCCTTCCAGTCCCTTGGTGCGTATGCCCACCTCTACCCCAAAGCCCAACCCTGTAAAGCAGCCCCCTGCCAACTGCTCCCATGACGTCCACTGCAAAGCCTGTCTTCCCTCCTGAGAAGCCTGTCTTCCCCCCTGCAAAACCTGTCTTCCCTCCTGCAAAGCCTGTCTTCCCCCTGCAAAGCCTGTCTTCCCTCCTATAAAGCCTGTCTTCCCTCCTGCAAAACCTGTCTTCCCTCTTGCACAGCGCACCCTGGCTTTGGCAAATTCTGCCGCCTCTCTCCTGCAAAGTCTGTTTGCTCTTTCAAAACTCCCACTAAGGTCTTCCTTCTCGCATCTAAAGTCTGCCTCCCTCCTGCAAAGCCCGTCCCACAAAGGCCCACAGAGTTCCAACCTCTATACAAGAGAGCCTGCCTTCGGTCCCGCAGAGTCCCACAAAGCCCGCCCTCTATCCAGCAAAGCCCACCTTTTATCCCACAAAGCCCGCCCTCTATCCAGCAAAGCCCGCCTTTTATCACACAAAGCCCGCCCTCTATCCAGCAAAGCCCGCCTTTTATCCCACCCTCCTCGACCCATGCAAAGAATCAGTTTCCCTTTGTTTTGTGGAAAAATAAACCCTGTTCATCTTGTACAGACACAATCTGAAAGTAAAGTCTGTTCATTGATGGATAGATAATATAGGATAAGATAGGGATTTAAAATTTTGAAACACAAATTCTGGCCATTTTTATATGTTTGACACCCTCAAAATAAAATTCAGGATTCAAAAAAATAGCTGTAATATAGATTGTCGAAATCTAAATTAAAAATCTAATGCTAAAAAATAATAATTTGGCACATGCCAATTATTCTTGTCTTCAGACTAAAACCTGTTTTATATAGAAATATAGATAAACATCATTAACAGGCCACTGCCTTGCCACTCAGGTTAAATGGCTATGGAATGAATGTGGAGCCACGTAAATTGGTATTTTGCTATTCTGTTGATTCAACGCTATGAGCAATGGCTTTGTGTTAACCTCTGGGCGGGGGGGATAGTGGCTTATGGTTTCCATAGCAATGAGCTAAGCCCCTACATGATGAGTCACAATGTCAGGCGCTTACTGAGAGACACTTAGAAAGCAGTGAGTGGGTCGCCTTTGACACGTGTGGTGTCTCTTCTGCTCCCCTCTGGTCTGCTGCCTTTCCTGACACTGGTAAACTGGAAACTGGCGATTAAAAAAAGCCATTTGAACGCCGTCCTTCTAAATTAGCGATTATCCTAAAATATCAGCCATCCCTTTCAATTAGCCATCGATCCTTTAGATTAGCTACTGCAATGTCTGCCATCTCTCTTCATTAGTTACTGTCCCTCAGAGTCAGACACCATCCCACTGTCTATTTCCTTTAGCTGTTGTGACATACATTAGCTATTAGCTCTCTGAATTAACTACTGTCCACTCAGTTAGCCGCCATTGCCCAAGACTGGCAGCTGTTCCCTACTTTAGCCCCTGTATCCCCACATTAGCTTCTTTCCATATGCGTTAGCTTCTGTTGCTAATGTTAGCTAATAGATTTTTGCATTAGCTACTGTTCCTTCAGTTAGCTGCCACTCTCCAACACTGGCTACTGTCCCCTACATTAACCGCTCTATCCCTGCATTAGCTTCTTTCCCAACGTGTTAGCTGCTGCTGCTAACACTAGCTATTAGCTATTATTCTGCGTTAGCTACTGTCTGCTCAGTTAGCTAACCCGCGCCCCTACTTTAGCTGCTGCTCCTAGCATTAGCTGTAGCTGCATTAGCTATTGCGCTTCCGTATTTCCTGCTGTTTGTATGCATTAGTTACTTTAGCCACCGCTCCCCCGCTGACCCTCAGCATTTTTTCAGTCGCTCCAGCACTGACGGCCGCGGCATTCTGTGGTTCTTATTTCCAGCTTCCCGGCACTCCAGGTCCACGGGGACCCTCCATGCGCCCGACGTTTTCGGGGCGGCAGGTGAAGGCTACATCACTGGCCACGTCCTCCACTGGTCACACCCATCATTAGCCACACAGCTGCTGTGCCGTGTCGTGTTATTATTTCCGCTACGTGTCCATGATGAGAGCTTGTGTTCCAGCTGGTCCCCTCGGTAACACACATGCCCCACCCGCCTGCCCCTCCCCCACCCATCGGCCTTCTGGTTTTCTTTTCTCTTTTTCGCTGGCCAACCATGGAAGCTTATTGGCTCCTCTTTGTTTAGCCCGCCTCCGCGAGCAGCTCTCTTTCCTCCTTGGTTCGCTACTCATCGCCCTGCACTTCCTCAAGCGCCACTTTGCGTTTCTGGCCTGGTTTGGCCGCGTCCCTCTAACGCAGATGTGCGCTTATGGGCCTGTGAGCATGCTGGCAAGGATTTTTCCAGATGACTTGATGGAGGACCACAGCACCATTTCATTTCGGTGGGACACCTGGAGAAAAACACAGAAATGGCTTTCTGAGAAAAATCTACTCACACTACATGCTCTGGAAATGCATGACATAATGACTGATTAATGAAAAATAACAGAAAATGGTGTGTGTGTGTGTGGCATTTTCTCGCTGGGTGAGATGTGTGTATGTGAGCATGATTCGCTCCCTTGGGAAAAAAAAAATATTCTATTCATTTCCATTCCTATTGCCAGTTCTATTTACAACTTTACAGCTTGTCAGCAATTACTATCTGTGCTGGAGCCTTGGAATAATCCTAAGTCTCCACCAGCACAGCTAAGCTAATTTATATGTCTCTGTTTATGTCTATATTTGCATATATGAGTGTAGTGTGTTCAGTGTTTGTGGCTTGTATATTATTTTTTGTCTATGTGTCAGTGTCTTTCTGTGTTAATGTGCATGTTGTTTGTTTGGTGATAGTCTGCGTGTGTTTGTGTAGCTGTGTATATGCAGTGTGCCCAGTAAAGTAAAAGGTTCTGCTTTCCAGGGTCTGGTTATGGGATGGGTCAGTCCAGCAGGCTGTCCTCGTCCGTCAGTGGCATGAGGGTCCTTAACACTGGCTCTGACGTGGAGGAGGCACTGGCCGACGCTCTGGTGTGTAATGCTGCCCCCCGTCCCAAAGCGCTGCCTCACACAAAAGCAGCTTCCCCTCACGGTGACATGTGCATCACGCACTTTGCTCTGAACATGATTTCCGCCACACTTGTGTCCAGTCGTGTACAGTGTGTATACAGAATGACACAGCTCAATAAATCGTTAGGTTGGCTTGCTGTTATCCTAACTGTTTTTGTTGGTTGATTAATGCTGCCAGCTTTTGGGAGACACTAGGAGCAAGGTAAATCAGTGTTTTGGATTCTTCTCTTGTGTAAGTGCACAAACACACAAGTACATGCTCGTCTAGCTCGCTGCATGTACATGTACGGTGTTTCTCTTTTCTCTTCATTGCCCAGAGCGTCTGGGCCATGTGACTAGTTTCTCTTTGTCTTGACTGTGGGAACCCGTCTTCTTTTAGCGAATTGATGTGAAACTGATTGATTGGTTGTCACCCTCCACTGTGGGCTTATTATAACACTGGGCCCTACTGTGTGTGAGCTAGTTATATCAGCCCTGCCCCCAGCTGGCCTCATTCAGGGACAGTATTTAACGGCTCCGTCTTCGCCCACCTCCACTCGCAGAAGAAGCCGGCCCGGCGGCGGTACGATGCGTACGGCATGTACTCTGATGACGACGCCAACAGCGACGCGTCCAGTGCCTGCTCCGAGCGCTCCTACAGCTCCCGCAACGGCAGCCTGACCTATATGCGGCAGACAGAAGACGTGGCTGAGGTGCTTAACCGCTGCGCCAGCACCAACTGGTCGGAGCGGAAGGAAGGACTGTTGGGCCTGCAGGGCCTGCTTAAGAGCCAGAGGATCCTCAGGTTAGAAGCCCGCCCTTCTCACCTGTCCGCACGCTCACCCTCCCGCCTGGGGTTGCCCAACCTCTCCTTCCCTCCCGTAACGCAGCTTCTACCATGTGGCCAAAGAAGAAACTCTGATTGGCTGCCCAGGCCTGATGTGTGTTTCTTTCTCCCGCAGCCGGGTGGAGCTGAAGAGGCTGTGCGAAATCTTCACCAGGATGTTTGCCGACCCTCACAGCAAGGTAGTTTAAATGTACTCAGCCGGGTCCCGAGTTACTAACAGTGGTGGCAGAATCGGGGCTGAAATAATTGATTTGTTATGAGATTCCATGTTTTGCAATATTCTAGATGCTGCATCACAGTGACATCTGGTGGCCAAATGGTGCTCAATAAATCCAATAATAAAATTATACAAGATACTTGTAAGTGAAGCCCATCGAAACTTTAGTGTACATATAATAAATCATAATTCACAATAAAAAGTATTGCAAACAAATATGGCTTCACTTTGTTGCACAGCCCATGTGTCTACTTAAAGTGTTAATATACCTTACATAGTTCAGGTTGCACACCTACCGCAGCACCAGATTGTGCAGTACTGGCCCTTTAAGAGCCCGAATGCTTTGGCTGGAGGTGTCTTTTTATTGTATTATTTCACTACGCCAGGTAATGCAAGCAAACCAAATATTTTACTTGCTTTTACTGCCATTGCAGTCAGTATAATTGTGTATGTGGCAAACAAAACTTTGAAACTTTTCCTTCTCAAGCTTAAAGAGCTCCCACATGGCTGGGCTATTTTCTAGCTATATTATAAATGTTGTATCAGCACGACACAAAGAGGCTGGATCCAGTCTCACAGCAGATTCTACAAATCCACAGCACTAATTCAAATTCAAGGTCAGTGTTCAGGCAGGGGTCCAAGCTGGAAGTAACAGAGAAAGGAGTCAGAGAAATGAGCTCAGAGTCAGGACCGGGTTGCAATGACCCAGACGACAGCCGGGGTTTTGAGCCTGGGACCATGGATTAGTTTCAAGGAGGCGGCAGAGACATTTCATAATGTGATGAAATTGGGAAATTGTGACTATTCCTTCTGTATTAGTTGTAGGGGCTCCATAACTGTTTCCATTTGGGTATTCTGATTTAAGAAATCATGGCTATTAAATCATGGCTTAGCACAGTGCATTCAGAAGACTGAGGCAAGACTTTGCAAAGAGCTGGGGTTTGCAGTTTATTTGATTTTTATATGATTTTCATAGAGCATCTGACAAGTTAAAAATATATGAAATATTGAGGGCCCGTTCAGGGTAGTCACGTGAATTTGGCATTTTTGTTACTTACAGCAGAACCGTGTATTGAAACATTATGCGTCAAAGAATGGCTGACCAGTCCATAGAGGCGACACCCCGGGCTGTGTAATTATCTGCTCGGCAGCCAAAGAAGCAATTTTGATCAAGGGGGAATTTAAAAGTGAGGTTGGAATGAGCAGAGAACGGAGCGTTCCCTTAACCTGGCTGACTCGTATTCACGGTATCGCGCCTTCTGGGCAGCAGCGATAGAGTGCGGGGAGGAGCCGAGGAAGCTGTTTGCCCAGGCTGTGATGGTCAAACACTAATCGGTGTGTTTGTCTCCTCTCTGCATGCCCCCTTGTCCCGGAACTCTCTGTAGAGAGTAAGTCCATTCAGCGTCTGGTTGAAGGCCGTTGCATGCTTTTGCTTGCATCTGCCACTAATGAGAATCTGCCTGGCTTCGGGTCATACCCCTGAAATCCCAGCAATACGGCTGATGTAGGCATGGCTAACGGTCCACTAATACCTGGACATTTTACTGCTCCGAGCGGCTGGTAGTCAGTCGTGTTTGGTGCCAGTAACCAGTCTCCACCAAACCTTGTGAATTTCATCTGTGTCTTAATTATGGACTAATTATGTTTGCTTTCTAAATGGGCTTTACTGCATGCTGCACTAATTTTATAACAGCTAACTTATGCTGGTTACTAATGCTGGTGCAGCTGAATGGGGGAGGAGGGGGTGGTTTAATTTCCTAGAGGAACTTGCTTCTCTGCACAGCAATGGCTTCATCTCACGCTTTTGTCACCTGTCTGAGTGTGAGTCTATGACACAGGTTTGTATATGCTTGCGTGCATCTGTGTATGCACGCTTCTGCAAATCGGGGCTGTGCTCACCAGCCAGATGTCACAGTTTCCTGTCTCATTCCATGCAGGTCTTCAGCATGTTTCTGGAGACGCTGGTTGACTTCATCCTGGTCCACAAGGATGAGCTGCACGACTGGCTATTTGTCCTGCTCACCCAGCTGCTGAAGAAGATGGGCGCTGACCTGCTGGGCTCGGTTCAGGCCAAGGTCCAGAGGGCGCTGGATGTCACCAGGTAAGGCAGCATTGCCGAATACCCAATAGAGTATTTTTATGTGGAGTGTGCTGTATACAGTAGACTAACCACTATTTACAGGATGGGATAGCCCATCAACTATGTAGTATTTCGGAGACTAAATGACTCTGTAGACATTTTGCTAACAGAACAGTCAAAACAGCTCTCTGGATTATGGGATTAATCTACTAGTTTATCCCATGGACTATATACACCTGGGGTACAGAAATAGTGGATCAGGTCGATATCCCCCCCCCCCCCCCCCCCCAAAGTCAATCACCAGTTGAACCCAACACCCCCCATAGACCTTGGCTTAGTGTACCTGATGTACCTGATGAATTTTGGACCTTAGGGAAAATTTGTTATTTAGCCCTGATTTGAACCTTCAAGGTAGCTAAATCATTGTGACATAAGTCATATTTCTGGTGCCCACAGCCATAGTCCTTACCTGTTGTAAAGGAAAGCCCTATCACATGGCATCCTCGGCCATCGTGATTGGCTGTCATTAGCCATGACCATGTTACGTGTTGCCACAATGACATCACTCATGCCTCATACCCTTCCAGGGAGTCCTTCCCCAATGACTTGCAGTTCGCGATCCTCATGAGGTTTACTGTGGACCAGACTCAGACGCCCAACCTAAAGGTACGTACGGAGGTACAGGAAGTGCCCTCGTGGCCCTCTTACCTCGAGCCATTCAGTGAGGCCCCCCAACTTCCTCAGGCATTAGCTCTCTGTTTTTCGATTAGAGATAAGCTGTGTCTATCACTGTTGTATTACTGCAAACATGGAAAAAATAGGAATATCCACTGTGGGAGCCTTCTGGTATGGCATATGAAACTGGAACTTCTCTAAGATACAGTGGGTGAACAAAACAATGGAAGCACCTAACAATATATTAATGTCAAGAACCAAATATGGAGTACACCACTGGGCTATTCTTCAAGTAGAAAAACCTCCAGTCCTTTGAGAGATGTAAAAATCTACTTTGTGTTCTTTGCTGCCCAAGAAAAGGTTTAATGATGTTTAGATCTGATGATTGGGCAGACAATGGAGAGCATTCGCCTTCATCCTGGTGTGAAACCACTAGAATTTGTATATATTGGCATAATCACCTTTGTATAAGGGGACATAATAAGAATAGAGTATTTGCACCATCGGGTACACCTGCTCCTGTGAAATGGCCTCATGTTCCTTGGTCATTATATAACCTTACAGGAGCAATCAGTAGACCAAATGACTCGCACAAGTTGGCTTCCCATACCAGCATGGCGGTTTTAAGGCATCCTTTGCCTTACAACCTCCGAATGCAGGAAGTAGGCTTCATCTTTCATCAGACAGTTTTTGACTCTGATGCACTTTCTGTTTGGACCCTTACCTTCGGATCTCTTTAATGTTTCCATTATTCTGTGAGCCCCACTGTATATGGAAATTACAGTAGATGTGCATATTATGAAACACTATTATCACCACTTTCACTGACAGCAGTCATGTAAGACTGGAGAAATACCTTTAAGGTGTTTTTTTCATAGGTATTATGTTCCGAGTTGCATGTAAACATGATTTTCCCTGACCCAGCAACGCTGGCAGAGTAAAGCCAGGACAGTTGATGGTTTTCTCATTAACTAAGTGCCAATGGACACCAGTTTGCAAGGCTTACCGTGCTATAGGAGACTTTACAGGCCAAAAATCCACCCTTTAGACCATAAGCGTACATTCTCAGTTGACATCTCTAGGCTGTTAAGTGATTTCTAAGAAAATAATGGAATTCAAACTCTCACCCAGCTAAAACCACCTGCGTGGCAAAGTTTAGTGTCGCCAAACCCATCTTTGCTGCATGTCTACACAAAGGTCGCGTATTGAAACCGGGCATTTCTGATTCATCTACAGTTGCCGCAATGGTTCAGCACTTAAAGCTCCTGGCTGCTGCTTATTCCTTAATCCCGCTGTCCCGGGTGCATGGATGTTCCTTCAGTCTGCCCCTCCGACACTCTGTTTTGCTTCATTCCTTCCTTGGCCCCTTTTTTCTCCACAATGCTGTCTGTCCTGACTGGTCTGTCATTTCAGTCCCCCCCCACTCCCTGTGCAATCTCATGTCTCTCTCTTCCAGTAATGGACGGCCTCTTCCCTCTCTCTTTCTCCGAAGCCTGTGCGGAAGTCAGTTCGCAGGCAAGGGGCCGGTATAAAATTGCTTCCCCACTGCCACAGAAACGCCAGGCGTCATGCTTGCCATTGCCATGCTTGCACACTGCAGGAGCAAATCCAAGTGTGGAACCAAGCATCTCAGGTCAGTGGCGCAGCGGGGGAAGCAATTCTATAACGTGCTGTACAGTAGAATCACTCTGGGTGACCACAAAGAACAGAGACCGGAACATATAAATGGTTCTGTCATGGGGCACGGAACGTACCCATAGCTCAGGACATTGAATCAGAAATATCATAATATCCAATTGTACCAGAAGTCCTGCTGAACATATTGTCATTGCTTCCCGAGTGGCAGATTAAATCAGAAAGATTGTCTCAATTGGCTGTAGCACTGATTTCATTAGCCTATCAGGTGCCTGCGAGTTGGTTACTTTGATTGGTAGGGGCCGCATTGGTTCCTCCAATCAAAGCTCTCCAGGCTGCACCATGTGGTTCACAACGTTAAATCAGAATTGAATGGCAAGGATGTAGAACAAAGGAGCTCATATCAGATACCCTTCAATTCCCTGACAGGCAAGATACTGATTAAGTCAGATAGACATTTTAAAATGAAGAATTCATGATTTTTCATAATTATTTCTATTGTTAAGGTTTTTGTTATTTAATTGCGATTTATTTCTATTGTCTTTTATAACAAGTAAATTTCCCCGGTGTGGGATCAATAAAGTCGTACCTAGAAACTGAGCTTAAATAGCACAAAAAGGAAACACTGACGTTTTCTTGGTTTGCCAAGTACACCTGTTTCTCTATATTCTTTTACATTAGTTAGTTTTCTCTATCTTCTGTTTTATATTACGTTATTTGTCTCTTTCCTAATCAGCAGCCTTGGCCTACTTCTGGTACCCTGAGTCCTCTGTCTCTCTCTGTCTATCTGACTGACCCCTCATCCTTCTTCCCAGTGGTAACAGTTAGTAAAAATCTCACTGTGGAGATGGAATACAGCTGATTACTTCACCAGGCTAGCATTTGTTTGTGGTACTCTTTGTAATGTTTCTTACATTAACCTTCTTTTATTCCTCTCCTCCAGGTATCCATGGAGACAACAAACGCAAATATCTGGCTGTTTTTTTCTGTTTTGTTTAATGTTTGTCTCTTTTTGGTATGTCACCAGAAGCTACTTAATTAGTCTTAACCAATTCCTAGTTGAATCCTTCAGAATCCCATTTGGCCTGGCTATTCAGTTGGCTATAGTAATGAATTTTTGACTTGATTTTGCTCTGAAGGAACATCGAGGTGGCTTCCATACAACCTCTATGGCAGGAACATTACCTTCAACAATAATGGCCACTGTCCTCCTGCTGTTTTACTGAAGTCCATTTTTTAGGCATATTTCTGTGTTAATTTAGAGATGTCTAAGCTGGCAAGTTCTCCCCTAAAAACAATCAAGCTGTAATGAAAGCGTAAAGGGACCTTGGGGGTTGTGGGTAATGTAGTTTCTAGCTTAACAGTATGAGTAGCTCTCCATCCTGCTCTAGGACAATCAGCAGGGCAGCAGGTGGGAAAGTGGTTGAAGAACTGCACTCGATCATGTAACCCTGAAAGAGACATACCCTCTCAGAAGAACTTCCAGGAAATTGTGACTGAAAATAAGAATTTGAGTAACAGAAGGAAAGCAAACAGTGGTATTTACAAAGGAGTTTCGGTAAAACATGCGGGCATTTTAAAAAGTCGACGGTGGAGCCCCGTAAGTGATCATAAACAACATTTGACTGCCTGCTAAGCAGTTAAATAGCAACAGTTACTTAGCAGTATTATGTGATCGCTAATAGCAAGCTGGGTCTCCGCCTTCCTACAGGTAAAGGTGGCCATCCTTAGGTATATTGAGTCGCTGGCTATGCAGATGGACCCTGGTGACTTTGTCAACTCCAGTGAGACACGCCTGGCTGTGTCACGCATCATTACATGGACCACTGAGCCCAAAAGTGTTGACGTCCGGAAGGTGAGGCTCCTCGCTGTTCCCCTTGCTTCTGATTCCAGCTGGGCCATGAGAGCTAACATGTAGTAACTTCAAATTAACCCACAGTGTATCTTGTTAGAGCAACTGTAGCTATTGTGTCACTGTGATTGGCTGATGCCAATGGCTATCGTGATTCTAATTGGTTGCAGGCTGCCCAGTCAGTGCTGATCTCCTTGTTCCAACTCAACACCCCAGAGTTCACTATGCTTCTTGGGGCTTTGCCCAAAACATTTCAAGATGGTGCCACAAAGCTTCTGCAGAACCACCTTCGCAACAGCGGCAGCAACTCTCAGGTTTGACCTGCTGGTTCTCATGACCTACATTCGCTTCCTACTAATTTGAGCTTTACCTTGGGACATCAGGTCTGGCCTCTGCACAGGTTTAAATCCAGGTCAACACCTACTTTTGCTGTAACATAGTCTGACTTCCTTCAGGGATTTAAACTTGAGGGGCCCCATTTATCAAGGTAGCTGATGGATCAATAAAGGTTTTAATTATTATTATTATTAACCCAGAATAAAGAAGGGAATTGCAGGTCAACCAGATAAATGACCAAATTTTTGCTAACAATTCACATCACCAAGCCATCCTTTACTGTGACAAACTGTAAATCTAAAAACTTTAAGTTGGATTTATTGATTTGGCATTTATTTGTTTATGCCAAAGACTATGCATTTGCCTTGGAGAATATTATCTGTCACCTCTTCCCATAGAATAGGGGTGGCCAATCTTATCTGCAAAGGGCCAGTGTGTATGCAGGTTTTTGGAGTGACCTTTAGGTGGACTATTCAAGCTGATTAGTAACCTAATTAGGGAGTTGCAGCGAAAACCTGCATAACCAATGGCCCTTCATGGGTAAGATGCCAGTCCTGCCATAGAATGAGAACATCGGTCATTATCGCTAATTGCACTAAATGTGAATTAGGCATCAAACATTCCCATGCAGTGAAACACATATACAAACAGCCTATAGTTTTGAGAATGCAGTACTGTATACTAGTATTCTTGCTAGTAACTCTAGAAACAGAAGAATTAGATGGGACCACCAAAGTTATTTTTAATTCTTTCCCCGTTTACTGCGTTATGTGTAAGTTTACACAGAGTTTTATAAATGGGACCCCAGGTTTAGGCACTGTAAGGAGATTAAATCTATCAGAAGTTTAATATTAAAGATTCAGTCTGATCTCCAGACAAAGTTTTCCATTTCATTCTCTTCCTTAGTGGAATACCTTTTTTGCACTCCAATTTCAATTTCTTCAATTAGTCCAGAAGTCATGTGTACCATCATCCAAATGTTTTCTATCTGTGAGTGCACGTCCACCTAATGCATCTTTGGGTGGTGGTGGTATGCTCTTTTACGGGCAGACGCCCACAGGTAGTCCGCTGGCACGGCACACGCCCCGCTCCCCTGCCAACTGGAGCAGCCCGCTAACCTCGCCCACTGGCACAGCACAGAACACTCCCTCGCCCAGGTGAGTGTAGCACACCGGCCAGTATGCCGGTGGGCAGAAGTCCACAGCATATCATATGCAGTGTAGGGGTGTGAATTCATTTTCATTCCTGGCACAGACACTGAGTTTTGGTTGAATCTAGAGTTACCTGGGAGTTTCTAAGAAGGGAGCGCTTCTGTGTCCAGCAGAAGGTGTTCGTTGGGATTCTGTCGAGTAAGCACAGCTGAAATAGAGGTATAAGAACAGTAAACGTGTGACTTCTTCCCCACCACAGCGTGTTTGACTATGAGGCAGAAGGCACCAACTCAGAGGACGTGTACAGCTCCCTGCGGGGCGTGAGCGAGGCCATTCAGAATTTTAGTGTGCGGAGCCAAGAGGACATGAGTGAGCCGAGGGACGCCAAGAGGGACGGCGAGTCGGTGGGTGTCAGGGGATGATGGGAAAGCAGATGAGAACCGTCCGGATTTAATGTGCAAAAACCACTAAAGCTTCATTGAACAGTGATCCAAACATTAATTCATAAATAATTCATCAGCGCTCAAAAATTCTAAAAATGTCTTCTCATTTATTTTTATATTTATTGTTAATTACAATAAATTAGTATTAGTAATTGTGCGTTTCATTGATAAACCAGGCTCGGGGCCTGTGTAAGGATGGGTGTGTTTCAGACACTCACCGCTTCTGTGACTCTCCTCCAGGGGGCTGGTGATGACCTGGACAGTGGACCCATGGGGGTGGACCCCTCGTCCCACAGCGAGGACACCCCCGACGACGAATCAGAGCGCCTCCCTGAAGGTGTGCATATATGTTAACACTTTGTTTACTATTCTGTGCATATACAGTACCAGTCAAAGGTCTTGACATGCCAGCTTTTAAGGCATTCATCTCCATTTTAGCTGTTTGTCTTCGAGGAAATTAAGTAACACGTATCAAATATTGCAACAACCAGAGAAGTGTGCGACAGCTCAACACTGTCTCAAATTTCTCACCCTTAAAAATAGTCTCCTTTTGCTTCGATGACAGCGTTGCAGACTCTTGGCATTCCTACAGCCAGCTTCCAGATGTAGCCACCTGGAATGCTTCTCCAACAGCCCCGAAGATCCACATGTTCTGGGCACAATTTGGCTGCTGTACTATAAAGGCTGATCTACACTTCTGCGTCCAATTGACACCATACATACAGTGTAGTCGGGAACCCTACATCATAGTCTGACCTGCGCCTCCCCAGAAATATAACTATAGACGTCTCAGCAACGCAGACCGCGAGAGCTGTGGTTTGCTTGGAAGCGTTAGTTTTCTCGGGTGCACTTATATCACTGACCGAAACGGAAGTGCCATTTACACCTAGCATTAAATAACCCACCCCATCATTATAGGAACAGGTCTACGAAACACTGGCAGCACCAATTTCACTTACCTCTGTTATGTTTATTCGTACTTTACAAGACTAAAAAGAAAAGTAAAAACTAGTATAGACACTAACTTTATGCATAAATGCATAAACGTGACTTTGTGGTTGTAGAGGTTTGACGTTTTTCCAATGTCGAGGGGATGACAATAAATGCAACATCCAAAGCTATGTACCACCTAGGGTTTTGGCGGTGTAACTGCTGAATGACACAGACACCCCAAATTGGGGGCTTGGCCATCGGTCGCAGCACTCCACCTCTTTCCTTACCTAACTTTTTTGCCCCCCCCCCCCCCTTCACAGAGGGTAACCAATCCGAGCTGGTAGCAGAGCTGCTGAAGGAGCTGTCCAATCACAACGAACGTGTGGAGGAGCGCAAGGCGGCATTGGGCGAGCTGCTGAGGCTAGTGCGTGACGGGCAGCTGCTGGTGTGGGATGAGCACTTCAAGACCATCCTGCTGCTGCTTTTGGAGACACTCGGTGACCATGAGGTGGGAAGCTGGCTCTGTTCCGCAGCACCACACTCATTGGTCATGGGACCGTGCTCAGATCCCGCCCACCAGCCGAAACAGCTGTGTGAAAACACTGAGCCAGAAAGCATCACTAATCATCCCTGTAAAGAAAACCTAGCCTATCACGAAAGCCAAAACATTAAACCATATACAGCTCCAGACTTACCTCAGTCCAGAGACTGATTCTCTGGAAGGTAAGTCAGGTGATTCTAGAGGCCCAGGCTATGTCTTCAAAAGGCCCGGTTTCTGCTTCAGTACATAAACAGAAAGTGGTTCTAAATATTTCAAAAGGTTAAACATTAACCCAAACATTAAAAGAAGGTCCAAAATGTTCATCCCATTCAGTCTGCTGCTGGTTCCTACCCAAAGCCTAACAGTGCCAAAATCATCTTCCTTAGCACGTCATCCGGGCCCAAGCCCTGAGGGTTTTGAAGGAGATCCTCAGCCAACAGCCCTCACGGTTCAAGAACTATGCCGAGCTAACCATCATGAAGGTACTGGAGGCCCACAAAGACCCACACAAAGAGGTCAGTGTAGCGCTGTGACGGTTTCTGATGTACGCTATGGTTGACATCTAGACACAATGAAGTCATATTCAAACATTCCACCTCAAGTCTTTTTTCTCCTTTGCTCAAGCCTTTTTCTTAAAGGAGGCCACAGCTTTACCCAGGATTTTCTGCTTTTGAATTAGACAGGCCACAGGCTGTTTGCCCAAACATGGCCACAAAGTGGTAGCATCTCTGGATAGGCCTATCCCAAGATAGGCCTTCATGCTCGCTTGCTCCCCCTGTCTGTCCGTATAGGTGGTGCGAGCAGCTGAGGATACGGCAGCCATGTTGGCCAACTCCATTGGCCCGGAGCAATGTATCAAGGTGTTGTGTCCCATCATCCAGACGGCCGATTACCCCATTAACCTCGCAGCCATCAAGATGAAGACCAAGGTTATTGACCGCCTCTCCAAGGAGAGCCTGCAGCAGCTGTTGCCAGAGGTAGTCCCGGGACTCATACAGGTATGTTAGCCTGTGGCTTCTAGTATTAGCATTTATGCAGTGGTGACTGTGTGCGATTGAGTTTAAATGCGGTATTATGTGTAATGCGCATATTAGTGCATGTGTGAGCATATTCATTTGTGAGCTTATACGATGCCTCGGTCTAGTTTCAAGTTTCAAGTCCTGTTAGTCTGTATTTCTGAATGTAGGGCCTCTGTAGTGTTAGCCTCTGTTTATGTCTGTTTACATAAGCGTGAGTATGATGCGGTACAGCGGGTGTGTGACTGGGCCGGGGTTCTGCAGGGCTACGACAACCCAGAGAGCAGTGTGCGCAAGGCCTGTGTCTTCTGCCTGGTTGCCATCTACGCTGTCATTGGGGATGAGCTGAAGCCACACCTCAGTCAGCTGTCCGGGAGCAAGGTGACTAATCCTGCTTCATTAAGCCTCTTCCAGTCCAGAGGAGCTCGGATTCACTTATGACTTGGCACCCTCTAGTGGTGATACTGAGCAAATGACAAATCTCTCCTCTACTTTGTCTCTCTCCTCTCATTCAGTTAAAGCTGTTGAACCTCTACATCAAGCGCGCTCAGTCAGGTTCCAGTGGCAGCGACTCCACCGGAGATCTCTCGGGCCAGGGTCTGTGAACCAGAATGAGCGTGCGATGCTCTCTGGTGGCAATTGGGCAGAAGTGCGGGGGACTCTTCGTGGACTCAGACACCTCCAACCATGCATGCTACATCGCCTTACTAAGACGTCGGCTGGGGCAGCCAAACCCAACCTAGCGTTCCACACCCAGAGGACGTTACTATGGAGACACCAGGTCACCAGACTCCCTGCTAAAATCCCTGTTCTCACCCTCACCGTCCCTGTCACAGTTGGACTGTTTTGTGTGATATAAAACTGAAAATATTGTTGAAACTAATGGAAACATATGGAGGGGGTTGGGGGTTCACCCTCAACACTCCTTTTCTCTAATGACATTAAAATAACTTTGAAAAATGAATACTAAAAAAGAGAGGTCAGTTATGGTTCTTTCAACAATTAGGACCAGGCGGTGACCTGCCCTTTAACTAGCAGTGTGGCTAGCAGCAGACCACGTGCCAGATATTAATAACCTCTCACAGCACTAACAGAATGCACCTGTTTCTATGGCAACATCTCCCCAGTGCAGCGAAGACATCAGCGCTAACTGGGGGCAAAGCACTGGAGACACGTATGTCTGATACGGGACAGTCATTTGGGACAGAAAACATTATTTTCAACAACAGTAATGACATCTATGCTGACGTTTTTTATTCCCTGCAACAGTTATGGACAGGTAAATAATGATTGCCGACAATGTGTCCCAATATGTTTGTCTGATGCTATGAGGCTGTGGACTTGAGACTTACCTACTGCTTTATGTGGTGTTTTATTACCCGTGTTTGGAATTATTCAAAAACAAGAATCCCGGGATCTGAAGGTAGAGTGGTGTTGAAGGTCTTGTCCCCAAACAGAGGCTCCACAGGTGTTATATCCCCAGAAGAGGCCCTGCAGGTGTCCTATTCCCAAACTGGGGCCCTGCAGGTTTCCTCTCCCCAGAGAGAGGCCCCGCTGGTGTCCTGTCCCCAAACAGGAGCCCCACAGGTGTGCTGTCCCCAGAGAGAGGCCCCACAGGTGTCTTCTCCCCAGACAGAGGCCCTGCAGGCGTTCTGTCCACAAACCGGGGCCCCGCAGGTGTCCCGTCCCCAGACAGAGGTCCCACAGGTGTCCCGTCCCCAGACAGAGGTCCCACAGGTGTCCCGTCCCCAGACAGAGGTCCCGCAGGTTTCCTGTCCCCAGGCAGTAGCTCTGCTGCCATCTGGTCCCTGAAGAGAGGCCTCCAGGTGTCCTGCCCTCAGACAGAGACTCTGCCCTGTCCACAGGCAATGAACGTGCAGTTGTCCTGTCCCCTAACAATGGCTTTGCAGGTATCCCGTTCCCTCAGAGTTCCTCATCAGGTGTCCTCTGGAGCAATGGCCACAGGTAAGCCCTCCTCAGCCAGTGAACCTGGCTCACCCCTTCCAGTCCTGAGAAGCTACTTGGCTTTTCATGTGGTCTCTGTGACGCTGGAGAGACCTCAGGGCTGGAGGCATCAAGGTGTTGATGGAGGAATGAGAATGTGGGTCCTTTGCCAAGGCAGCTTTAAAGGCTCATCCCATATTGTTGAACCCCATGTATGGTGAGATGTTTTAACACCTCACTTCTATTTTATATGGTCCACTTTGACGTCAACCCCATATGACGAGGACAGGCAGAGCTGCTGCACCCACTGTGGTGGTCAAATGGTTCCCAGTAGCGGCTATTTCCCAATCAGAACAGGTCCCGGGCTCAGTCAGATTGGTCAGAACTCCTGTCACTCTCCAAACAGTCATGTTTTCCAAAACAGCAGCAGCCCCCAAATCCCCTTGCCTGCTTACACTTGGCCAATCAGAGGGATCCTTCACTTGCTTGACGTTATTTTCCCATCTAAGTAGGTGGTTTGGATTGCTGCATAAGTACAACCAGATTTGAACAAAATATCTATCTATATAAATTTCATATAAAAGTCAAACAGGTTGGTGTGGCAATCTTCACAAGCCTCGTCAGAGGTGGTGCTGTTGATCTTCCTTTCTGTTGTGGCGAATATATAGTCTCCGTTTTATTTGGTGGGGAATTTGTAGAAAAAGCATCTATGGACTTGAATGGCTGAACTGTTGATGTCATCTTTCCCTAACAGTGTCATTTTCTTCCTTGTGAGTGTAACATTGGAGTTTCTGCCGTTCTGCTCTCCTTTGTGTATTTCTAGGCCTGTGCTTGCAGTTGTGCGTATACTGGCAATAAAAATGTACAGAACATCACCGGGACCAGCCCACTGATTCAAGTCTTTAAACCAGAATAAGATAGTGCTCTGTAGTGTGTTTATATGTACTTATAACCTCAAACTACATTATCAGCTGAAAAACACCCTAAAAACTGCTATAAGTAGTGATGACCAAAGCAAAACCACTTGAACCATTTGTGGTATTTTACCCCGCTAGATAGGGCACTTGGCTTTCTTTGCTGCATGCTTTGAGCCCTTTTTTTTGAACAGATAGCACCATCTAGTGGGGTAAAAAAATACAGCACGTGGTTCATAAATGATCGTTCTTGCCATCACTAACCAGTGCATCTGTGACGTGATTTTGATATCGTATTGTTCATTTGGCACCACATACCATTCTGACATTATTCATATGTGAATGGAAACATTTTGAAATTCTCACGACCTTGCTCTTCTTTTAAATTGGATTAACGAAAATATCTCTTCACAAAAACAAGTTAAGATACATTAAGTTATATAAATTTCATTATATTATATAAAAAATAAACTTGTTAATCACAGAACACATTTATTTTTAGTCTCTGAAACAATTTGTACACCACCCTTGAGTGGGACCTGCACTTTTATAATGTGCACAATTCAAATATCCTTTAGTATAGTTAGTATTCAAGCATATATACATCACTTGTTCTATTTAAACATAATTTAGTGTTTTCTTTTACCATTAAGTGTTAAACCTCCCTTTGGGAATCAGAAATGGGGGCTGTTCCGAGACTTGTTTTTAAATAGGATGTTTCAAAGGAAAGAAAAGCATTTGCAAGTGCATTGAGAGTTGTGTTAAAATGGGAGTGTTCTCTTTGCTTTAGGAACATGTGAGAGCTACAGGCTGGGCCACATCTTTCACTTTTCATCATCCCCTGCTAGCGCTCCTCAGTCAGTCTTGTCTTTGACCTCTTTCGGCATCTGAAAATACAGTGTGAGATGTCTTGTGATTCCAAGTGCAAACTTCCTCATCCACCAGAGATAGTGGTTCATCTCTTGTGTTTGGTTTGAAAATAAGACTGAAGAAGCACTGAATTCTTGATTTCATGTTAAAAAAAAACATTTGGGGAGGAAACCCCCCCAAATCCCAGTTTGTGGTAGGTGAGGGGAAGGGCCGAGGAAATGGATGAAGTTGGACTCTGAAGTCAGCTAATTCTGCCAAATCTTCATTGACCAAAATGGAAGGATCTTCTACTTAGCACTCAACTGGACGTTCTGAGTGTGCCCCTCTCAGATGTTTCAAGTATGACTGTAATCATGTGACTGCAAGGCAACATGGTGTTGAATGAGGGTTGACCAGATAATGCAATGTCTTTGGGCAAAGCTGTAATACATAATTCACTCAACTTTTCCTGGCAGTGGTTGCAGAAGGCCTGGAGCCAGTCCCAGGCAGCTCAAGGCTGAGCTACTCCCAGGAAACGATACCAGTCCATCTCAGGGTGCATACACGTACACACTTACACACTTTAGCAATGCCCTTTAGCCTGACTGCACATCTTTGGTCTGTGGGAAGAAACCCAAGGGATGTAAACCAAATATGCAAACTCCATACACACTAAGCAGAGGCAAGATACAATCTCACAACCCTGGAGGTGTGAGACAATAGTACCACCTACTGAGCCACTTTATTTATTTATTATTATCTGTTCATTTGTCAGTTCTCTATTAATTGTGTACTGTATAAACATGTGGGGAAAACAACCGTTACAGCATTTTTTTTTCAACACAGCCCAGGGAGTACTGTTTTTAAATATAGGCTGCATATTGAATGTTTTCGTTCGAAATATGTACATACATTTTGTAAGTTATACCGATATTTTTTTTTGTCTAGGAGAAGAAGAGTTAGGTAGAGGCTATTGGATGTAGGTTAATTAGACGCGCGTAATATCAGCTTGGCAGCAAAGGCGAGCTGCCGGGGCGAATTCGGCGCTGGCCCTTTAAGGCCAGCTGAGTGGGGAACTTACGGCAGCAGAAGTTTCTGAATTTCGGCGAGGGACACCGCCCTTGTACCTTCGGACGAGGTACCTGACAGCAAACGCATAAAAAACAAAAACACGAGGTACAGTATAAAATAGGAGGGCACTAAGAAATGTAGTACGTGTCGGATTATTAGGTATCTTTAGAAAGTAAATGATTACACCCGCATTTCATTTCCACGAGCATTACGAAAACTATTTGCCGTTGAGATTTCTTCGTATTATAGATGGTGGGGGTGCTTAAGACGGACTCGATACGTTTGAGATCCTGCAAGGGTTAAATGGTGGTGCGGTTTAATGTTATCGGACGTTTTAAAGTACTATTAACATGCTGATCAGTGCGTCTCGGTGGCTGAGTCCCCGACCTGATCTGGCAACCCGCATCTGATGGTCCTGGATACACCTCAGCGTCATGTGACGGCCGGGGAAGTTTTAGGAAGTGAAGCGCCGTCCTTGTGGACCAGCAGCAGTAGCCCTTTTTTTCCTCTCTTTTTCCAGACCCGGCAGCCCCAGCCAGCGTCCATGGCGGCCTACGTCTCGGTGCCCCTGAAGAAGACGTCCGAGGTGGACCTGGTGAAGCCCCTGTCCAAGTACATAGCGCACGCGTACGCGCCGGGCGAGGAGCGCACGCAGCACCTCCGCGCCGTCGAGGAGCTGGACGGGCTGCGGAGGAGCGCAGTCTGCCGGCAGCTGGACAAGCGGGAGGGCTCGCTGGAAGTGCTCTTCAGGTGAGTCCTGCTGTGGTCCTGGGGGCGCTATATAGCAAATACATTGAATCGAAACCGAACAAACTTCGGTATGTGATTGATCCCAGCCACAAAAAAGTGAAGGGAAAGCCAGTACCGAAATAAGCAAATTAAATAGTCTTATTGGTGCTATTTAGATGATGATAATCATAAAATTACAGGTAGTTTTTTTTTTTGTCCTGCTGCAAACTACTCAAAACTTCCTGCTTGACTGTAATGGTGTAAGGTTAATACATGTATGTGTGTATGTAGGGGGGGGGGGCGGTGGAATGAGGCGAAAGACTCTTTGGTATGATTTGGAAATAGTTTCGCTGGTCATGTGACAGCTGGGTACTAATGCGTAAGCATGGGCTTCAAGCCAATCTGATGGCAAAGGAGCTTAGCCAACCTCAGGAGCGTCAGCGACCCAGGGAATCCCAAACATAAACGGCATATGGGAGGTGGAAGTAAGGCTCAGCTGAAAAACTGGAAAGGTGGGTTAGATTTGACTGGCAGAAAGTAATGGAATGGGCGTAGATGAGAGCAGTGGCGTCTTTAGCTGAGCTGAACTTGGAGGCTGCCCAGAATCCTGGTTTGTCAACAGCTGCTGATTGTAAACAAGGGAGCTACAAGCACCAAAAAGCCATTGCTTAGTGAGGGGTGGTTTGGGGTTCAGCATGTCATAAGATACCTGGGCCTGCAGAGGTGTTTTACCGTTGGGCCCTTCAGCAAAATCCTTAATCCCCAATCGCTCCAAAAAATGTATGTCACTAGATAAAAGCAGCTTTCTTAAATAAATCAGATGTAATGCTCAGACCCCCACCTGTAGCAAGGATGGTAAAGTTAGATTGCAGCTTGGATTTGAGACCAGTCCGAACTGTCGACAGGATTATTTCGGCTCAGACTGTGCGGCTGCCAGATTGTTTTCCACCTCAGCTTGAGTGAAACCGCTGTCAAATCCATAGTGAACTGGGAAATCACTTCCTTTTTCTGTCACACTTTAAGTTATTCTCCAGGCAGAAACCAACCAAAAGGAAAATTATAACAATAAGGGTGTTTTCCAGTACGTAGCTGAAAGACGTGGTTTGTTTTATGGGGTTGATGTCATTTTTGACACAGACCGTCATGACGCAGCAGTGCTCTGTGACTTACCCTCTGTTGTGTCTTGTTGACATTTTTTGTCTTTTTGTTGCCAGCACTCATTTGACTCTTTATTTGTTTTTTTTTTTTTATTTTGTTTTTTTTTTTGGGGGGGGGGGGGGGGGGTGGACACATAGTAGCAGTGAAAATCACATCATACTTCTAATGTAGCCTTTCTCCCACTCAAATGGTACACCCACCCAGGTATAAAATTAGATTAAATGTTACTGGGAGTAATGGAACTCCTCGAGCTCAGAATGCTTGTATTTATTTATTTTTATTATTTTCTTTTTAACACGCAGTAGTGGTCTGGAAACCGTCCCAGATGTATTTCCATTAACTCGGTGAAAGGAAGGGCAGTTTATTAGTGAACTCTGCAGGTGAGAGAGCCGCTTAGTGTCACAGATGTATTTGATTACTGGAGAGTACAGCTGTCTTTCGAAAAAGATGGGAAGTGCAGGAATTAAAGGGGAAGGAATCTACCAATAGTCAGATGGGGAGGGGGGACTTTGCAAAATGGAGGGAGATGGTGACACACGGGCTGTTGTGCTGCTCCTCAGCACGCCATCCACATTAATCAGCAGATTGGTGTGTCCCAAAGGGCTGCATTGTGTAATCTTGGCTGGCTCGGTCCCTGCCCGACCAAAAAAAATAAAAAAACTGACAATACAGAACTGCTTTATGGGAAAAATTGACCTTGTGGTTGCCTGTCCGTTGGTGCTGTAGCACATAGTGCCAAATCCTTTCTGTGGCCTTTCTGGCCTTGTAAAACTCTGTAGCTGTTTACCTGAAGTGTTTCACTATTAAAGCAGTCCACGCCTTAGTGAGCCACTCAACCAGCACACTGCTTGCTTTATTTTGTACTGCTCTTGGTGTCTCTTAAGTGGATTCAGTTGGGGGGGGGAAAAATCTGGAAATCTCTTGCCTTGTGTTTAGTAGTAAATCTAGTTCCTTGCTTTTTCTTTTACCAGAGCTTCACTGTAGTACAGGCTACAAATCTGAGTAGTCAGATTTAAGAGCCATTATTTTCTTCTCTGCTACATTTTGTTATCATTTTTACTTTTCTGTGGCATGAATAGATGGTTCTTATTCACTTCATTTGCTGGTTTGATGTGTGACTACTGATAAGTACCAGTTTGAAAGGAAGCTGTATGTTTAATTTGAATAAGCTTATCACACACTCCTGCTGTTTCCATGAGCTTGTTCTGTGGCTGGTAAAGGCGGGAAAATGTGTGTTGTCACTAGAATTAATGATTTGATTTCAGGGAACCGCTAAAAATGTATCTCGCCTTTTATTGTGGGTGTTTGGACCAGAGCGGTTTGCCGTTTCGTAGACTGCTGCGGGGCCTCCTGTGTCTGTAGTCGTCTTGGACGCTCTGACGTTGGGTTTGTCTATTTTCTTGCGCTCCGTCAGCTTGGAGTTCACTTCAGGTTCCCTTGCAACATTCGGGAAACTGGTTTGTGCAAAGATCAAGTTGTGCACAGCGTGAAAGCTACAGGCAAGTTAAGCATGAAAGGCTCGGCGCAAACCGTAGCCGGGAATCGCTGCAGGGTGGATCCCATCAGGCTTTAGAGTGTATTCTGTTCCTGGTTCAGAGCCTAGAGCCGCTTTAAATCAGAGGCCAACCCTGCCCCCAGCTTCTCTGTGTATGAAGGCAGGTCCTTTGCCGGGATTGGCTGTGCCTTTCCAGAGCAATGCTGCAGCCATCACCACGACTGCCTGGGCCCCTCGAGGTTTCTTGTGGCTGATTTTAAAGTAAATACATAAAATGGTCTGTATGCATACAGTACAGTATAATATACGTTTGTTTATATATATATATATATAATAGTGTGTTTGTGTAAATGTATAATATAGGTAAAATAAGAATGTGCTTCTTTGCATATCACTCTTGCATTGGCCCTGGCTGCTCTGAATCCATTAAAGAGGGTGTGGATGTTTTGGCAGAGAGGAGAAACCCCACTACTCAACTATAGCTAATTTTGTTAAAAGCATGAAGCAAGCTTGCAGTATGCGTGCTGGAAGAGAGAGGCCAGCCGAAATTGTCTGCTCGTTGTTGTTTTTGTTTTATTTTGACTGCTGGCTTGTTTAAGCCAGGGTGCTGAAAAGGTTTTTGCGCGTTGCTCAGTTTAATTTCTTGTATTGCCCCGAGGGTGTCAATAAAATCACTGCAGTCCATCCTTTATATACCATGTCATCCAGATCTTTTTGCCATAAAGCTTTTTCACTCCAAGGAAGTGTTCTTGTTTTGTCATACTTTTCTATTTAGAATTATTAATTAGTCCAGACGCCAGTATTAGCAGTTAGAAGGTATTTTAATATAAGCTGGTGAGGGTGACATAGCCGCCCTAAATGCAGTTCATAAAAAGCAGAAAGTGCAGAGGTGCATTGTTATTTTTATGTTAGGTGAACTCAAATTCAAGTGTAGTGCTTGTTTTTCTTCCCTTTTTGCTTGTTGTTCTATCATCAGATGAACTCTTTCAGCATTGAAGGAGTCGGCGGTTTCTCCTGGAATCTGCACTTGACCTTCGTTTACGCTTTAAATATGTTCTTCATCAGGATAAAATGCCGCAGTGCCGCAGAGTTGGGGGATTTTATGTCTGTGCTACAAATGCAAAATTTGTACAAATGGGCATGGATGAAACAGGATCATGCTTAAAAGCAGCCATGGGATTTGACCTGTGTGTGCTGCTTTTAACTATATGGATTCAATTTTAAATTTGTAGTAGTGTGCGGAGAACTTGCGGCATGACCTTATTCTCTGCAAATGTACTTTTTTGATTAAAAAGAGTGATAAAACCGTGCATCAAGAAAATGTTTTTTTTTTCTTCTTTAAAAAGAACAAAATATTGCTGAGCTATGAACTTGTCTCATGAGTTTGCAGATTTGCCATGTTTCACTTCATGTGCTTTGCCATTAGCAAGGCGAGGATTTAGCACACCTGTCTCTTGTATCGGATTAAGGGTTCGAGGGTTTGGTATGCTAGTTTGTAAGAAATCATGAGATGGTGACGTAGGAATTTCTCGTAAAGCGCTTTCCAGCAAATCTTTGGCGCAAGCTTTCGAATTGTTCAAAATGAACATTTGTTTTATATTCCCCATCTCCTAGGTACTATGATCAGCTATGTGCCATCGAGCCGAAGTTTCCTTTCCCTGAAAACCAGGTACGGCATATTGCCTAATGTTTATACAGGAAGCATAGCTTCATTTGTATGCCTGTGCTGTACTGACTATGTGCTGATATGTGCTGTTATCTCGCAATGGATAACATGACGGTGGGCAACTTTTTAAACCGGTAGCCTCACTTTCTGTTTTTCAGCTCTGCCTGACATTTACTTGGAAAGATGCCTTTGATAAAGGATCATTATTTAGCGGCTCTGCTAAGCTGGGTAAGTGTCCGGTGGCTTTGAGCAGTACGGCACCAACCTGGGCGTGCATTGGACCGGCCTGCCTCCTGAGCGGCCAGGTCTCACAGACACTGTGGGCCTCTTTTCACCCTTAACCACACGCCACACAAGATAGACTTGACCGGATTATAAATTCCATATAGTGGAAAGGCCTTCATCTGAAATTCCACTCTAGAGCTTAATTCCACTCTGATAGTTGGGTTGAAAGTCCTGCATTAAGCTGATCATACCCCTTTAGATGCAGGGCTCATGCATCACGGCGCCTGCGTCGCAGAATGTAGTGTTTACGTAGAATCTGGAACCAGTAATGCATGCTCAGTTCTGCAAGTAACTCAATTCAGGCTCCAGTGTTATTTATAACCTGCACTGTTAATAGGCTATTTACAAGCCCCGCCATTAACCACATGTGCAGAATTAAACACCTGCAAGTGCTTCATAACTTGCATCATTAATTATGTAACGGAACCACCTACATGTGATTAATAACCTGTGCTGTCAAATAATTGCTTAACACTATTGCATCAGCAACTTTCGTAAAGCCTTGTCAAGATGGGTTAGTGACCATGATCAAAGGAATAGAATTAAGGAATATATATTTTTTGTTTGTTTTTTTGTTGTTGGTCTAATTTATGGCCATATTTCAGCATTAGTGTTTTTTGCTTTAATTGCAACCAACATACCTGCTAATGACTCGAGATTATGTGCTTTTACTTGATCTTGTGGGACATCAGTGGTTAACGGCTAAAGAGTAAATGGCGCCAACCCAACCTGTCAGGATTTTGACCCCCGTAACCTTGCACGTGACCATGGCGTGTGCTAATTCCACCTCTGCTCTCCCCAGCCTTGCCCAGCCTGGGATTTGAGAAGACTTGTGTGATGTTCAACATTGGGGCGCTGGCCAGTCAGATTGCCACTGAGCAGCGCCTGGACTCCGACGAAGGCCTAAAGACTGCAGCCAAGTTCTACCAGGTTACTTTTTTTATTTTTATTTTTATTTTTTTAAATGCCCTGCCCTGTGTGGTCCAATTCAGATCATCTGGTAATTACACCTGAAATGTCAAGTGAAGAGCTTGAAGTTTAATGTGTAAATTAACTAGTAAAGTTAAGGCTATGATTTGTTGTAAATTCCTGTGGTTAAAAAGTAAGAATGTAGTACATTTAGCATTTATATGTAGTGTGGATGACTTTAAAGGTTCAATTACACTCTTTGGATTGGCATCTTCTCCTTGCTCGCTTGCACTCTCTCTCACACTCGCTTCTCTCTCTCTCTCACTCACTCTCTCTCACTCACTCACTCACTCACTCACTCACTCCGCTTGTCACGATGTGTGACTTCTTTACCCAGCCAGTAACATCAGTGCTGAGCAACTGAAGGCTAATTGATTTCCCTGGAGACCCAGGTGATTTTAATGAAGTGCTTCAGCATTCAGCTAAAATGATCCCTACGTGTTCTCCACGCCGCAGCAGATTGTAACGGAGATCCCTGCTTCTGAATCTTTCACCTTTCCTCCTACTGATAACGTGCCCGGCGCACTCATAGCTTGTTTGACCTCCTCCCTCCCTCCTCCACAGCTGGCCGCCGGTGCTTTTGCCTACATCAAGGATACGGTTTTGTCCTCACTGAACTGCGAGCCCACGGTGGACATCTCCCCTGACAGCGCCGGCGTGCTCAGCCAGATCATGTTGGCTCAGGCACAGGAGGTCTTTGTCCGCAAGGCCACTTTGGGTACTGTCCGCATCTCTTATATAGCTGCCGTTATAGTGCACTCCCTGTGCTGCTTCTGTGCACGTGCTCAGTCGCACAGTCTATTCCTGAAGATGGCTATAAACCAGTCTGAACTGCAGCTAAACCAGGGGTGGGAAATCCTATCCAGAAAGGGCTGTTGTGTATGCGGGGTTTCACTACAACTCCATAATTAGATTATTAATTAGAGGACTTATTGGCCAAAAAGTCCTCACACCTGGGTTTCAACAGCTGACCTAAAGGCTATTCTAAAAACCTGCATACACACCGGCCCTTTGCGGATAAGATTGCCCACCCCTGAGCTAAACCATTGTTGTGTGGTGAACTGGGGCAATACTTCAAAACCCAGAGTGGGTGGAATTGTTGTCATCTTTTTTTTTTTTTTTCAGACTTGATAGTCCCTCATGACTTTGGTTAATTTATTGGTCTTTAGTGCATTAATCCATGCAGAGGTTGACAGGACAGTGTGACCCTGGCCACCGGGGGTTTGAAGCACTCATGTTTATTGAACCTCAGTGTGATTATAAATTCAGCATTAATGATATCATACGGAAAAGCATGCTGGCCATAAATGGATGGGGGTGTTTGGGGATGCCTCCTGGGTCAGTCGCGCCCCTTGGGGCTGTAAGGCCGTCCTGCGCTCTCATTCACTCTTTATGTTCTCCTAATTGGCTCATTTACATATTATGGCCACTAGAGAGTGCCAGCGCCGTTTTTAACAGACACGTCCGTGCCTTTGATCTACAGCAGCAACAAGGGTTATATAATATGCTGAGGGAATGACGTCCATGCTTGTGCGCAGACCCGCTCGTAATGTATGGCATTGTGATGTTTCTTCAAACTGGCACTTATTCGTCTATTCTGCATAAATCTTTTGTTCTTCAAAGAATGCTCGGCAGATATGGCTGGTTTTAATAAGATACGGCCGCAATGGATGGATTAAGCATATGCTATGGTCTGCGAGTCATCCAAATTGGGCTGGGAGTGTGTGGCGGGCGGGAGGGTGGGGGGGGGGGGGGGGGGGTGTTGGGAGAAAAGAACCAGCGTTCCTGGGAAGCTAGAAGGAGAAGGTGGGAGAACCTCTGGGGAATAGGCAGGCTGTGATTAATCATGCTGCCAGTGGATGGAGATGGCCAAGTGCATCAAAGAAGCTTTTAGCTAATGGAGATGACCATTCCAAAGGCTTGGTTGTGTCTTCCTAAAGCAGGGGTCTCCAACTCTGGTTATAATTCTGGTTATAATTATATAATTATATATTCTGATTATAACTCCATGGATGGATGATGCAGATGAACAGTTTATATTCCTGATTGATTAATGCTGGATGATCTCACACAGTGCGCAGAGAGTTTTTGCTTTGGGGTTGACCATCTTGGTACAGCCTCAGAAGTGTGTGTGTGTGTGTGGGCCACAGCTGGGCAGGGGCTGCTTTGAGTTGGCCTGTTTTCTTTGGATGGGGAATCCCATTTTGTCTCTGCACTGAAATTCATCAGACCTTTCGCTCGGTCTCATTCTCAGTCTGTGAGTTAAAGGTTCAGTGTGAAATTCCTCATTTGACTGCGTGAAGGTTTCCGGTTCCAGATAAGATGAAGGACGTTGTCATCGCCAAGCTGGCCACTCAGGCTGCGGACTTCTATACAGACTCCTCCAGGCATTCCCAGTACAAAGATGGCCTGATGAAGGTAGGTCTGTTTGCACTGGAGCCTTTGGCCCTTCAGCTTTGCAGGTGCTTTTCGATAATCCCCCACTGGCAGATCACTACGGTAAAAAATCTTCAGATTACGTGGCAGATTACGTACTTTCCCTGCCTATCAGTAGTGAATATAAACACGCAGTTAAGGCGTTTCACAGTCTGGATTGGTCATTCTAACTGTATCTGTTTGCACTTCTCTGCATTGCAATAAAATAGAAGCTTTGTAAGATGTGTCACCACATACTATTTTTATATCCTGCTGTTTCTTGCCATTCGCCTTTTGCTTTTGAAATATAATGGAATGCTTTGTATTCTGGTTTTTCTTGATTTTTGAACTACACCTTTAACTGGAAAGAAAGTTTCACCGTCTGCTTCTCCTGTCCTATTCCCTGCCCTTATCCTTCCTGTATGGCACTTCTGATTGGCTGCTCCTGTCATACCCTCCCCACCCTTCAGTATTACTACTTCCAGGAGGTTCTACCGGTGCTAGGGGCCAAACAATATGTGATGCAAGCCACAGCCCAGTACCGGCAGGCCATGGTAGCCAAACATCATAAGAAGTTTGGGGAAGAGATTGCCAGGCTACAAGTAAGTGCTCCCAGAAGTTCCACTGTGTCCAACCTCCCTCTATCCCAACATGTAGTGTTTTCCCACCTTTTTTATGACCGTCACCTTATGAAAATGGTTCCATATCTCAGGGTACACCATTGCTTAATACATACTACTAACTGACTCCTAGCTTCAGTGTGAAACTTGAGTCTGCTTAGAAGAACATCCTGGCTGGAATGGATAAGCAGCTGTTGTTTTTTTTTCCCCAAGTCAGACTTGAACAGCTCGACCCGCATAGGTACCTTGCGCAAAATGGAAGTACCACTGACACAACAATGTAGGGATAGTCTTTAGATGCAGTCAGCCATAAACTGTCCAGAGGGACATCACTAAATTTTTAATTTTCTTACCACCATTTGAACAATATATTCTTGCATCTTCTAACACAAATGCTTTTTCTAAAGCAGTTCAGCTAACAGAGTCACAAATCCAGTTAGTGTCCAGTGGAAGCTGATTGAAAATGAAATGCATGTTTTTATTTAACGCTCCATGATCTTTTTAATACAGGGCTGTTTACAAATTCTCAAACATATGTAGGCGAACAGGTGTCAGACAGGGCTGTCTTATTCTCAGCTGCATTTATACGTGACAATTGTGCCTAAAGCCTGTTGGACAATTAAATAAATAAAGAGTTGCTTATACACAAAGCTTTTTCGGCGTCTCGGCCAGTTAAAGTACATTCATAATTTGAATTATTAATACATATACTTGGTCAGTTCCAATGGCACACTATTGCACCATGATGCCAGTTGAAAAGTTTTGCATTGCTACACATGTATTAATTAATGTATTAATTTAAGGCTAAAGCCTTTTCAAGCATTACCATAAATGCATATTACCTTAATTAGGGTGGCATCATATGATTGGGTGACTATATGTCTGTTAATTGCCCTTTGTGTGGTGGTGTGCTGTCTAGGGGGGACCCTGCTTTCTTTCACCTGGGTTAGACTCCAGGCCTCCTGTAACCCTGCATTGAACAATCATTGTCTGCAATGATGGGTATTATTTTAAGCAAAGCTAGTTCCCACTTGATCTGTTTATGGAGTCATATATTTTGCAATGTGGCAACTTGTGCCACGTCAAAAATGACCACCTTTCCTCTCGTCCCCTTCAGCATGCAGCAGAGCTGCTGAAAACGGTCACGTCTCGCTACGAGGAGTACGTCAACGTGCGGGAACTCTCAGACACGATCGCCCGCGCCCTGACCCCAGCCAAGAAGGACAACGACTTCATTTACCATGAGCGAGTACCTGAGGCTCGGGACCTGGAACGCATCGGCAAGGCTGCCATGGTCAAGCCTGCTGCCATCCAGGTGCCCCTCAGTCAGAAGTTCACTGGTAAGAGCTGCTGCTTCTCTTAGGGTTCCTCTGGTTCCAGAGTCAGAATGAAGACTCTGATGGAACCTGTGGTCCTTTTAATTACAAGTTAATGAGATCTGAAGCTACTGAGCTGCAGTTTAATACTATAATCTGCCCAATGCAGATAAGAAAAAAAATAACAATAATAATTAGCTTATAGTTTGCTGAGTCATTTCAGCAACTCCACACTTTGTAGTTGAGACAATGAGCCTCATTAAGGATTAAATTCCAGCTTGAGTCTAGAGTTTGATCACTACAAGTCCAGGTTCTTCTCTGCTGGTCAGTGGTGGAGATGGTGATGCTCTGTGTATACCTCTGCAGACCTGTTTGAGAAGATGGTGCCTATGGCGGTGCAGCAGGCCCTGGCAGTCTCAAACCAGAGGAAGGCTGCTTTGGTCAACCAGGTGGTGGGCACCATGAGGGAGTCCACCGGCCTGCTGAACGGGTTAGTCCCGGCGCACATCGGTTCCTGTAGTCAACCAGCAACCTGTAGGACAGTGAAACTCATTGTCAGTCGTGTCTTCTGCAGTATTCTGCAAGTTTGAGGGCAGGAAGGTCAGACAGTGATGTCTTCCAAAGGAAACCAAAAAACATGAATATCGCCCTAATTTCCAGTTAGGGAGAAATTTTTAAATTACTCAATGCTAGAAAGGAAATGGATAAGGAACCTTGTAAAAGATGGTCTTGATTGATTAGGTACTAGTCTGTGGTGTGTTTTTTTTTTTTTTTTTATTTTCTTTATTTGGGAGTTTTTGACTAGGCTCATCTGGTATTCCCACGGTTAGTTAAATGTTTACTTACTATGTGTCTGGTCATGTCAAAAACTCCCCCAGCCTTCTACAGTCGCGTCGCATTGTTCAGTTCATTGGGTCTGGCAGCCAGTTTTATAGATGAGGGTGCTGTAAAACGCTAGGCTGGGGAAGCATGTGTTTTCCTAGTGGATGTAGTTGGTCTGCCACATTTGTATTCTGGAGCTGGAGGTTGTCTGGAAATACACAAATGTATAACTAAATAAACAAACCACAGCACAGATATTCAGGCTAATTAAGTCTAGCTGATGTGTAATTAAATCGAGCACAATGAAGGACTCCCAAGGTTCCTTTGTGATCTGTCCCCCCTGGGGGGGAGGTCTTTTTGTATATTTGTTAAGACGATGCTTCATCAAAAGGTACAAGTGTACATTTAGTGCTTTATGGGAGCTGGGTGTTGGAATTAATTTGGGATTAGGGTCTGAGTTGGCACAGATGTACAACAGCCGTTATCCGCCTGGGGTATGAAACAACAGCCTTTTGCTTTTCAGTGTTTGCAAGTGAGACAAAAGGGCAGTTGAGGTTTATTTACCAACACGGTGGTGGTGTGGCAGTGCTCAGGGAGATACCTGTGCTGGGTTTCTTCTGTTACTATCCAGACTTGTTAAAAAAAGATTGTAAAGAAGTTCACCACCACGCCATCTGCGGTCAGCACTGCCTATTTAAATCAGTTCATTTCGCACACAGAGTCCTAGCCTCCCTCAACCTCCCCGCTGCCCTGGAGGACCTATCAGGGAATTCTGTGCCCCAGTCCATCCTGGAGAAGTCCCGTGCCGTCATCCAGAAGGGAGGGATACAGAGCATTGAGCAGCTCGTCAAGAACATGCCCGACCTGCTTCAGAGGAACCAGGAAATTTTGGAAGAGGTTTATAGTGCCTTCCTCCCATCTACTCAGTGCTGTAGCTCTGTGTATCACACCAACAAATGAATTGTGCCAGCTGTTATATTGGCTTTTGCACTCACCACAACAATTATAGTCGGTTGTTTGACACATTAATCCAAAATAACCTACAATTCAGGCAGCCCACCTTCAGCATATTGATTTAGAGTGGTGGATGAGAGCAACCTGGGGTGGGGTGGCACCGGTAAGAGGTGATGATGTTGGGGGGGGGGGGGGGGAGAAGACAGATTTCTGTGACATTGTGCATCATTGGCGGATGTCAAGGAGCTGCTGTCCTTTTGGGTTGAGGGGCGGGACGTCTCGCAGTTTCTGTCCATTTAGACAACTGGATATTTTACTGGCGAAACACGGGTTTACATGCCTTTTATCAGTGGAATTGCCTCAGGATGTCGTGGGACTTCATCTGGCTACCTTCCGGTTACGATGTCTATGTCCTTAACCACTTCACTGCTAGCTGTTTAGTAGAGCAGCACAGTCTTAGCTCTTGCATTTAGCCATAGCCTCAGTGTTGCCTTTGCCATTCACTGTAGCCGTTGCCGTTAGCCGTTCTTAGCTGAAACATAAGCTTAACTGTTAGACATTGTTTGCCACAGTTTAGCCTGCAGTAGCTATTATGTTAGCTGTGCCACTTCATTTAGCTTGCATTATTTCCAGTTTGCACCAATGCTTTGTGAAACTTTACCCATGTCCACAATAATCAGCTACTGCTGTGGTTGCCGCAACAACAAAACACACACGTAAGGCCATGTCGTTAAGGCCAAAGCATTTATTTCTTGTCATTGCCAATAAAGTGGATTTCTTGGCTTGCAGTCACTGAAAATTCTGGATAACGAGGAAACGACCGACAATGAGCTCAGAGCCAAGTTTGGCCAGAGATGGCAACGGCTGCCCTCAAGTGACCTTTACAAGTCTCTCAGAGCAGGTATTGAGATGCCCTCCCCCAACAATCACTGTCATGGTTAATGTTTGCCGTTTGCTAATGGCTCCCCAATCCTTTGTGCAGAGGGGGCAAATTTCCGTGGTGCCCTGGGCAAGGCAGCGGAAGCGGACCGGCTTGTGCGTGATCGTTATAACGGGCACTGCGAGGCTATCGCCATTCTCTGCAAACCAGAGGCAGAGCTCACTGCAGCCATACCCTCTGCCAACCCGGTTCATAGCCTGCAGGGAAGCGAGGTGAGTGTCACCTCAATTGGTATCCTTGACTGGTTACCATGGCAACACATGAAATTACTTATTTCATGTGCTGTCATATGTAAAAATGTCTAATTAATGGGCCTAATATTGAGAGGTAGTCTTGGTGTCCCTCCTTTAACTGCACTGAGGTGTTATAGTAGTTAAGGCTTACATTTACTCTGGGGGTCACAGGTCAGCTGTCCTGTTCCTACAACATTGTCTTGGCACCCCCAGGTTGTTGGAGTCCTTCGGGCCCAGCTGACCCAGTTGGATCAGGTGAAGAAGGAGCATGAGAAGCTAGAAAGTGATATCAAGTCTGTGCACTTTGACATGACCAGCAAGTTCCTCACTGCCCTGGCCCGGGATGGCACAATCGACGAGGAGGCCCTGTCCGTCACCGAGCTGGACAATGCTTATGGCAGCTATACCCTTAAAATGCAGCAGGGCCTGAAGGTCCAGGAAGAGGTGCTGGCCAAAGTGCAGGTGGGTGGGAGAGACTGTGTGCAACTATACATTCTAGATTATTATTATTACTACTGACCTACTGTTCCTTCATGCGGTAGATGATGCTGATTTTAGTGCAACAAGGAATCTATGGCAGTGTTTCCCAACCCAGTTCAAGTTTTTGTTCTCTCCTAGCTCCCGGTAGGGTCCCCATAGACCAGGATGGAAAGAACTGTGTTATGCAACATGGAGCTACTCCTGCTTTTACATTCATTATTGACATACCACAAGACAAGCCTCTTATCTGTGGGAGCTGTTAAGAGCAGGTTTCTGTGACTGATGTACTGCTTTTGCAGAGTTCCCACCAGGAGTTTTCTGCCTTGAAGCAGTCCAACCAGCAGGCCCAGCAGAGGGAAGAGGTCCTGAAGAAACTGGCCTCAGCCCATGACACCTACATGGAGATCTTCAACAATCTGCAGGAGGGCACCAAGGTGGGCTCTCTGAGTTGCAATTTAATCAACATCAGCACTGTGACTGTTCAGTTTGTTACTGATGCAAGCTTCCAGATTTGGAAGTCTCTCCATGATTTGAACCATTTTTTGAACTTATTGAGAAGCTGATGTTTGGTGAGAGAATATCTTTTACTGTCATGGTGTCCTTAACCGGTATTGCCCAACACCTTCCAGCTGAAATTGAGACCTCTGTGATATGTACCATTTGAGCTATTTGATGGGTTTTCTTTTGAGAAGTCTTTTGATGAATCGGTTCTGTGATCCCGCAGTTCTACAATGGTTTAACGGAGATGCTGCTGAAGTTCCAGAACAAGTGCAGTGACATCGTGTTTGCCCGCAAAACGGAGCGCGACGAGCACCTTAAGTAAGAGGACTCGGGTTTTGTGGGGGGGCTGTCTGTGATGAGGAACCCTAGAACACATACTGTTCTCATGACCTTGGTTGGGTTTACACCATTACCTGGGCCACAGGTGATCAAAGTGTTCTCTTAAAAGGTGCTTGATGTACTAGTCTTCACCCCTGCTTAGTTTTCCCTGGGGGGGGGGGGGGTTAACACATTTTTCAGATCACATTTATATTCTATTTCCTGTTTCATTGCCTCTAAGCTGATTTAATTAGCTTAATGTATGGGCTTTGATTACCTGCCTCGAACGTCTGATTGGTGAGTCAAGTGTTGAGTTGAGGATAGTAGGGGTGGCTGGGAATTGGGCTTAGTAACTTAAACTGTTTGCATGCATGAACTCCGAATATTGTCTGCTACATTCACACATGGGGGTCATTCGGAAATTACTCAGGAGCTAACAGAGTTACATATAATATGTGGTATGACTGATTCATTTGTGTTCACACATACGGCCCCTCCACGTATTTATCTGTAAAAGTTCATGGTGGCAGTATATGTCTGAATGGTACTATATAGATATCTTTCTGCACAGATAAATCATTCTCTGTGCAGAGAAATTACTATATTGAAGTGTGACTATCCTGCCTTCGACAGGAACGTCCACTGTCTTCATATGACCTCTGGCACTGATGGCTTTGTTGTGAGGATTGTTTGGTATTCAGGACGTTACTGAAAGTCCTACAAGTGAGGCCATCTGGCCAGTGATTCTGAGCTGCTGTTAATTCCCATATGAAGGAACAGACGCTGGTTTCTCATTGGAGGAGTACGTGTCACTCAGTGCTTTATCTGAAAGGAAGTGTCTTTGTCTTTGTTCTGTTACTTAGGGACCTGCAGCAGAGCATCGCCCAAGAGCCCAGTGCCCCCACCATCTCTAGTGTGTCGACCCCTCAGTCCATCTCCAGCACTCCAGCACCCACCTTGCCTGCTACCCCCACCCCCGCGCCCAGGACCATGTTCGTAAGTACCTGTGCCTTGAGCTGCCCTTTTGGAGGAATTCAGACGTCCTGAACAGATTTAACTTGGCCTTAAATAATTAAATTAATTGTCTATAATTTTTTTTTTCCCCCTAATTTAAAACAACAAAATTTTCTGTGTTGCTGCTTTATGGAAAATTTTAATATGAAGTGGCTGGTGGTCTGATGTCCCACAGGCGATGACCAAAGCACAGCCCCCAGCACGGCCACCACCCCCAGTTTTCTCCAAAGCACCCACCACTACCACCACCACCTCAACAGAGTCCACCCCCATCCCCTCTGTCCCCACTGTCCCCACAATCCCTACCCCTGCCAGTACCTCCAGTGCCGCCCTGCCAACGGCAAGCACCACGCCAGCCCTGCCACAGGCCTCGGGGCCTCCTTACCCCGCATACCAGGGTTACCCTGGGTAAGCTCTCCTCCTCTCCTTTCTGCCTGAATTCTGAGGTTTGTGTCATTCCTAATCCTCCATGAGTCAGTTTCCTGAAGACTAATATCTCTCTCTCTGTTTCTGCAGGTTCTACCCGATGCCCATGTCCTACAACCCCTACAGCTTTGGGCAGTTCACCATGCCCTACATGCCATTCCAGGGGGCGGGGCAGCTGGGCTTCCCCGGCTCCGCCCCCCCTGCTCCGCAGCAGCAGCCACAAGGCTACACCCAGCCGCAACAACCGCACTACCCCTAGGGGGCGCCATAATCTCTGTCTCAAGTTCCCTTGGATCACTCTTCACTCCTGGTCCCGGGAGGAGCTCAGTCCAGCAGATTTCCCAGCTCTGACTGATACTGGAGAGCCGCAGCTTAAATGGTTTGCGCTGAAAGCGTGCGTAGAATCGGGCAGTTCATCGCTGGCAGGAGTTAAAGATCTTCTCAATTTATGCGCCCCAGAACTAAATGTCTCTGCTCTGTCTGAGTGCCCACACTCCTCTCCTGACACTTTTGAATGTTCTAGTTAACACTGCACACCCCAAATAAAGGGCTACATATGGTACATTTGGATTAGGATCTGTTTACGTGTGCGGAGGCTATCCCACAATGGCTGGCCGGCCATCTCTGTTCCTCCGTATGTAACAGTGATTATAAACACTGCCTGCTGTTAAAAATACTGTGCATATAAATTTGTGGGGGTCAGACCCCACACATGGCAATACTACTGTCCTGGATTGAGCTACTATATAGACTGGTTACATATTTGCAGTAAATGGTCTGGGGGATACAGCTGTGGAAGTGTAATGAGTAAATTATACATATATATATATATATATATATATATATATATAAAACTGTTTAAATATATTCTGTTTAACAGATTTTGTCAAACTTTCTTTCCCACCCTTTCCTGTTAGTCCCTGACATAAGCTCTGATTCCACGTTGAAACATTCCAGAGGTTTATACACAAATCCTTAATATTTATTATACTCTACGACAGAGTATTGTGATTGAGTGTATCTTTGCCTTCACTTGTACTCAAGCAGTCGTAATATGAGCTTTTTACTTCTGGGTCAGTGTTAGTTGCTTAAGCTGGCTGTTCATTATTAATTGAGAAGGAGAGTATGAAGTAAGTTCACATTTTGACCTGCATAATTAGGCTTAACTCGGGTCCTGGCCAGTCACTTTGGGAATTCAGTGATCCTGAGGTTTGCCTTTACCGTGAGCGCCTCAATAGCGCGGAAGCGTCAATGTGACTTCGAAGTTCCAGTGAACTCCCCGCGCAGCTCAACTGTGTCACCAACACAGTTATAACATGCTAATTAAGCACATGGCCCGTGGCGGCAGCTGAATAAGATATCATGTTTGCCAAAAGGAGCTGCCAGCGTTTTTGGTCTCTGAAGGAAGCCCGTCTTCCTGTGCTGCCGCGTTCCTGTCTAAGGAATGGGCCCGTTCTGCATTCTGAAAGCAAGCAGTCAAACAGCGCAATGGGCAAAAGGGAATCAGGTGCGTGGAGTCTTACAGCTGTAGATTTGTAAACGTCTGGGGGGGGCACTTCACATACCCACAGCGCCTTCAATGCCCACGTTTATGCATGAAAGCTAGAAGTGCAATACTCAAGGCTAAACAAGCTCTCCCCTCGCTAACATGGATGCAGGTAGGAGTTTTAGGCCTTTGGTGTTCTGTTGGTGTACATTTGCCCTTGTTTGATTGATTCTGTCTAAAACCTATTAAATCCTCTGAGAATTATTGAAGTGATTGCAGTCTTAAGAGGACCCACTAGTGGACCAATGGTTTCCGATGTGTCTTATCTGTGGCGTTAAGACCCCAGTGCTAAGATCTGCCCTGATAAGTACAGACTATGGAAGAAAAACTAGGAACAGTAATTGCTGCTATATCAGAGACAAAAAGCAGTGTTAATTTCACTGTGCACCATCTTACACTGGGAAAATATTTACTTAGTCTTTGAGGGATCTGCTGTTGTGTTTGGGTGATCTTTTTATTAAGTTTATATCATTTTATTCTGTCTGTTCCTGTATTAAATGTCATTAAAGGTCACCACCTCTCCATGTGCAGACAGGCAAAGAGTTTGAGTAAAAAGTAAATATTTTCTTGTTGGCAATAGAGCCAAAAATGTCAAGGACCTGTCTGCTTTCACAGAGTGATTCTGCAGAGAGCTGTCTTCTGCTGTTAATCCCGCTGCCGAGTGTATAAATAAATATGCTCTCCATCAGGAGGCGTTATTGTACTTCGGCAGTTAATTCAAAGTGAGGATGAATTGAGTCAAGCGGGGAAAAAGAGGCACGATGAAGAAGGAACGTCGAGGTCGCCGTAGCCGCACTGTCAAGTGGCAGTACAGAAGGCATATTGTTTCTGGCTCCGTCTACGTCTTCTTTGAAGAAATGCTTTTGGGTCCTTGGGTCGTGTGGAAAAGCGACCATGGCCAAGCAGATCGCCGCACTCCGAGATCTCGTTTCGTCTCGGCTGAAGGCAAAGCATACGGTGGGGTTGGAGAACGGCGGCACACAGCCAGCAAGGCAGGCAGAGTACCCTTAACACTCACCCGTGATGAGGAGCAACCCGTCGGGGATTTTAACGGCAATGAGAGTTGGGTTTTACAATATATCTGATTACGCTGATGTGCTGAAATATGATTACCAACCCAGATAACGGCTATCTCCCAATGGGCACGCTTCTTTATTCAGAGTGTGGTGGTGGGCAGGATACTTCCATGATTTTACTGTGGCATGGGATACATCTTTCAGATAAGAGAACTAAGGGCTTCCTCCCTCATGCCCTCATGGGGAAGCTCTTGTATTAGGAAGTAAAAAATTAATACATAAATTACATCCGCTCTGTTTTTGAGCCACTATGTTAGCAAATAAGGCTTTATTTTCAGTCTCCATGGTAGCAACTATTATTATCTGCTGTTTTATTCATCCCCCCCCCCCCCATCCTGTTCTCCCCAACATCATTAAGCTGTTCAGAATCTATGACCTGACTATATATTGAGATAAGGCTTGTGTGCATTTCTGTCACGATCTGTCCATTACGTTGTTAGTTTAGGCTGTGGTCAGTGCTGCTCATTGACAGCTGATGGGTTAACCCCCTCAGTTCTGGGTCCTCGTTTGGTTTGCTGTCTTCATGAATCAGTGCGTCTCCCACACTGCGGGGAATATGTATCTGGGTAAACCACAAAGACCTCCTCCTTGAGTTTGCTCCTATTTGATCATCGTATTCTCTTCTCCCTCCCAAAAGACACGTCGCCCCGAGGCAGCATTTTTACCAAATTATACTGCTGGATATTAATTCCCTCCATTCAGTTGTTGGGTATGTTTCGGGGCTTTGAAAGAAGACCTTATCGTAATTTCAACCTGCAGGCGTGCCAAGCTCTCAGAAAAGCTCGTGCATTAACATACATTGGGCAGCGTAGTGATTCTCACCTCCACTTTTAGAGGTTTGAGTCCCACCTCTGTTCTGTGTTTGGGGAGAGGCTTCAGGCCCACACCTCTGCCCTGGCCAGGATGGATGGATTGGTTGATGGCCAGATCATTTTTAAAATTTTGCTTTTTTTTCTCAATCATTGGGCCTATTGGGGAAAAAAAAGAAATATATAGTATTCACATGTGTATTATTATAATCATTAACATTATTATTATTATTACTATAAACCCTTGGGGCTTAAAGAGGATTGCAAGTCAGAGGTTATTTTGATCCTATCAGTCAGGACTAATGTGCACTGTCACCGACGGCTGACTCCCACTAATATTCCCGAAATTCTATTGGCAAAGATTGGGTTATGTTTTAGGCATGGTAATTAGGCCATCTGTTTGTTTGTGAACATGAAAATAACAAATGAAAAGCACCGAAGCAGGAAGAAGAGATCCTGCCGATGGATAAGCATGGGCTGCCTCCAGCGTGTTTGGAGCACAGCTGTAAGGCAGCAAGCGAGCCAAGCCTGACACCCCAGGTCAAATGGCAACACCCACCCCCGGCTGACAGAAAAAGAGCCTCCTGCAACTTGCAGACCATCAAAGGCCCGCATGCTCGCGACCTCCCCCCGCACACCTCTCCGGGCTGTCCACTTAACGCACTGGGCGAGCTCCTACTCCACTGCTGAGTGAAGACATCAATCTGACTTCCTGCACTCAGCCTCAGCGTTAGCGGAGACAACTCGATTACCTCCCAGACGGCATCCAGGGAGACGCGGCGGCCCGGGCGGTCGCCGTGAGCGACGACAACGGCAAGGGCGATGATGGATCGGCTCCAAACTGCTAATGTGATCAAAACAAATACTCCCTCCTGCTTCCATTCATTAAACAGCCTTGTATTTGGTGAAAATATAAAAGGCAGGTTAATTAAATAGCCTTTAATTCAGCTGAAGCATGCTGTATGCCTTAAAACCATTAAATAACAGTTTCCCCTTGCTTCTAAATTGTAGTTTGTAATTTTAGGCTCTCATATTTTGATTGGTCCCTTTGACCCTGAACTGGATAACTTGCTGGGAGATGGACAGATGTATGACTGACTATTACTATGATTTTTACTGTAGAAGCACCAGAATCCTTTTGGAGAGCAGGTAGTCAAGGATTTTAAATCACAAGATTTCAGATTGACATCCTGTGAGTGCCCTTGACCAAATAGCAATATTTCATAGGTTAAAATAGCCAAGACATATGTGAATTTTAGCTATGCTATGCAATGAATAATACAACAATTCGATTTGTAATAATAAATTGGGAACGTTTAATTGTTTAAAGACAAAAGTATGCATATATTTGTCAACCACAAATTTACCAAATATGTTTTGCATTATAATTGTGATATAATGTATTATGACTCTATAGCTATATTGTAGTTTTACTTGTTAAAAAAGGAATATTTCTCAAGGATTTGTATCTATTCTAAACTGCCACTCAAAAAAGAGCCTTTAAGTATAATGGTATGTCTTCTGCTTATTCAATAGAGGTGGTTTATGCCTCCCAGTCAAAGACAGCAGAAATTAATGGTCATTTTTAACAGTGGCTGTAATGAGAATCCATCGGTCCGTGCCGTACCTTTCCCTAAGCCCCTGTATGTCATTAACGGAGGTCTCACTATCGCCGGAGGGCCGGGACGAGCCTAGAATTTGGGCAGGGAAGTGACACAAGACTCCTCATGCAGCTGCTGCCTACTTCCAGCAGGGGGCAGACTTGCAGCACTGCATGGATGGCTGCGGTACTGCTGGAGTCGGTGTGCGCAGACTTCGTAAGTGCAGGTAACTCTATTATAAAGTTATTTTACCTTCTGCTCGCAGGCTGTTTTTGATCTACGGGGTTTGGGTTCAGGTATAACTAGAAGCAGCTGAATTCAATCTAGCAAAGAGGCGAGTGTGCCTGGGGACTGGTGTATCTGTCAAAGCATTCCTCATTGTCGGTAAGACGATATGGCGCCGGGTCCACGCAAATGCCTTCAGCTTTAATATCATTCCAGCGGCATACTGCTCTGGAGCTCTTCCTACAGCAGCATCATGCTGCTTTGCAGGCGCGAGCCACCCGTCCCGCTTTGTGGGCCCGATCAGGGGACGCGGATGCTTCGGGGACGTCCCGCCTGACTGGGGACCACGCTCAGGCGGTGGGAACGTGCACCACATTGGTGCTTCCCTGTGCCTTCCTGGAGGGGGGATTGGTATTCATTCTGAAAATGTAAAGGCACCATTTCAGTAGGGAGGTATGTGTGGGTTGGGGGTGGGGGTGGGGGTGGGGGGGGGGGGCGCATATGTATCTGTGAGTGGGATTCTGTGGGCTGGTTCTCCGCTTACTGTGGATGAAACAAAACCAAATATTTCAGGTTTTATTTGCTGTCAGGAGTGGAGATGGGAGAATTGCAACAATTCTTGAAGACGGCCCACATGTTACTCATAAATTCATGGTATAAATAGGTTTTGCCATCGATCCATCCATCCATTTTCTGAAATTGCTTGTCCTATTCAGTCTCATGGGTGGTCTGGAGCCTATCCCGGAGCCTATGGCCACAATAGGGGTTTAGACTATTCAGGTAATCATGTTCAGCAGCTGGAGAGGGCTTTGAACCCGGAGTCTCTCACCTGGGCAGTTAGGTAGATTCTTCGGGCTACATAGGCCCTGTGGTCAAACCCCAGTCTTCCATAGACATTCTCCCCCAGGTTTGAGACCAGGCTTGGCTCCAGCTCTCAGTAACGGGGTGGGCCAGGAAGACTTCTACATATAAAAAAATACACTTTCCCCTCTTGGCTGGGTGTGCCAGGCCCACCCTGCTCCCACGTGACGCCGGGCCCATTTGAAATTCACTCTCAGATGTGGATAGTTTAGATCCAGAAAGTAAAAATCCAGACCAAGATTTTGTTTCAACCAACCAGTTGACCATAAAGATTCACAGCTACAGCGTACTCAACTGGTTGGTTGAAACTAAATCTTGGCCTAGATTTTTACTTTTCTGGATCTGAACCAGCTACCCGTGCTCACTTTTCACTTAGTGCTAGGTTTACACCAGAAGCCATAGGTGAAGTGATGGGACACCCATACAAAGCAGGCAAGGTCCATTTGGGGGCCCTCGAGATTTGGGGTGTACCTGATTATGCAGCATGTTCTGCCAAGAGGGCCAGGGGCTGTGAATGGGCGCCGCTCTCAAATGCTCAGCTCTCATGATTGCATTAGCATAAAACAGGCCAGAGTGAGCAGCTATATGTTTAAATTAACCAGGAGAGCAACTTAAACCCAGCAGGTAGCCAAAAAACAAGTGTGATAACTTTAACTGGGAGGTTATCTACCTCATATACTGGAGACACAGAGATGGTGTAATAGACCAGAGGCGATTTCCTATTTCCTGTATCTGAGACATAGACACAATGTCAAAGCACTCTTTCCTGTACTTGAGACACAAAGATATTGTAAGAGCACTGCTTCTTGTAGCTGAGACACAAATATTACATCAAATCACTGATTCCTGTACCTGAAACACAAAAAAACAATGTAAGAGTTCTGGACTCTGTACCTGACATGCAAAGACAATGTACTAGTTCTGTTTCTGTTTTTGTTACTGAGACACAGAGACAGCTTTAACAGCTTTGGGTTTTGTAATTAAGACACATTCAGTTCAGTGCAAGTTTTTTTCCTATTATGGAAAAATTCAGTTGCTTGGAATTTAGTTCCATGTAAATGGAAGAAACAGGGGCACTAATAAAACAATGCAGTCGTTCCTTGAAGAAATTAACGGCGATTTGCCGATTTTGTCACATCCGTGTTTGAACAGAATGTCTCCTAACATGAACAAGCATACATATAATATAACACAATACAGTACAATACTATTCTATTTCATTGCATTTTAATTTCTAAATTCTAAATTTGGTCTCCTATTTCTCCCTGTGACCTGCTGCCTGCTCCCAGTGGTAATAAATTAGCCTGTAAGAGACTAAATTTATCCACGGCACACAATTAATGTTCCCTGCAGAGAGGCTGGTATCTGTGGTCAAACAGATTTCGCTCTTGTGAGATCTCGCTCAGTGCAGGCTGCTCGAAAGCCCCCCAAGGAAGCCACATTGGCCCCATCCATGCCTGGGCTGAAGGAGTTGAAACATGGTTTACAGTTTGGTGTGTCAGACAAAGCAGTGTAATACCCACAAAACATCTAGCTGCTATGTGAGCAGGTTCTGATAGAAGCTCAAACCAGGCAAACAAGAAGAAAATAAGATATTAATATAAATTAATATTAGGGGGCAGAGTGTGTTAAGCCTCTGTGCCTGTAATCGGAAGATTGCCGGTTCAAGCCCAGCCTCTGCACATCTGTGGGCCCCTGAACAAGGCCCTTAACCCCCAGCTCCCTGGGTGTCGCACGAGCTGGCTGCCCTTCACGGCCAAGCTTGCTCTCATGTAGAGAGCAAGGTTGGGGTGGGTAAGAAGAGCACAGGGATCAATAAAGTATCAATTATAATTATTAAATCCGTGACATTATAATAGCAGCTGTTTTCTCTGTAGAGATGGATTGCAATCAACAATTTTGTGCTCTCTGAGACAAGAAACCATTATGACAAGCAAGAGCTGAATCTATTCATTTACTCAGTTTTTATTAGAGGACTTTCTCAAACAGGCCATTTTACCTTAAGACAAATTTGGTAAAGTATTAGGGTTATTATTTCCAGACCGGGGTTTACAGCTGCCAGTGCAAGACCAAGACTGGAGAAGTTTAAAGACAATCTGTCCTCACAAACATAATATCAAATGGTGACAATGCAATACATTTCCTCGCAGCAGTATTATGATGTTTTCTTGCTGTTCTGTCTTCCTATGTCTGAGAAGTATTTTAATACAAGCTGCAGCTATATACTACTTTATTGTGAGCACAATGAGGCTGTTTCACAAGTAATGCATATTATTAATCATAAATATTTTTTAAATGGTATGCCAGTTTAGTTCATTAGCATGAGGGCATTTACAGTGTGCTGCCCATTTCCTGTTTTATTTAACATTTATTACATTATGTAAATGTTTAATTTATAGAATTCACTAAGTGAGTTTGTTTTCAAATTATGCAAAGTAATTAACATGACATCCCCAATACAGGAAAGCAGCAAAAACGAAATCTGGAAAAAAAAAACACTGATTATCATTCATATTGTTCAATTAAATGTCATTTACGAGAAATACTGAATAAATTATTGCATAACTGTCGGCCGATTAGATCCTCTTGAGTTTTCTTTCATAGCCGACGGTGTTGAATATGCAGCTGAAATGTTTTTAAACAAATGACTTTAAATGCCTAGGGAGCTGAACAGCTCTGGGTTGCCGGTTTTCATCTTTTATTTCTCTCCTGTTTCTTTGTGGTAAATACCGGGCAGCCCTTTGACCTAATCAATCAGCTTTAAATCCAGCAGGGCTGATATTTTATGGCTCAGTACTCCGACACATTGAACACAGTATTAGACTTGGGTTACCATAGTGAATATGAATTAATCTAGCTCGCTTTGTACAAGGTAACAGGTAGCGACCGCCGAAAACCTGGACTTTCATTTCGAGACTCCCAGAAGATGGCACAGTTCCGATCAATAGATGTCAGCTGCTTTTGCTGCGAGACGAGACGGTCTGAATGTAGGCTTGCTATCCCGCCACCTGCCCCCCTGCTTGTCCAGTACTGGGCCCTGCAGCCTGTCCCTTGCTGCCCCGGGTACAAGGCATGTTATTTGACTGTGGGAGGAAACAGGTGTAAACATGGAGAGGACATGCGAAATCCTGCAGCGCTGGTATCTGTACATTGGATCTCTGTAAATTCTTATAGCAAGTCTATCGGCTAGAAAAGCTTCTTCAGAGAATAGATTCTCTTAAACAACATGATGTGATGATAATCAGAATCATTGTTTGGAAAGAATACCTCTGTAATACAAGTATGCATGCTTTCTTCCTGCAAGATAAACTATCTGTCTTGCTTTTCCATAATGATAGTAATTTTAAAGCTAGGAACGATGTCTTTACTAGTCAACATCTGTCGTGGAGATATCGTAACCGGAGTAACCTTTGGTTCCACCATTTATTTTAAACTGTACTATAGTGAATCCACTATACCTTAAGCCAGCTTGGAATCACCTTGTCCCTTTCAGGCAGTACGTTAGATAATGGCAGCGTCTTCAGTCACACGTCAACTTTTTTTTCGTGGTAGAGCAGCCAGTTGGCCAGAAATTTTGTTTTTCCCTACTTTAACGTTTTTGCTTGCTTGCCCCCACTATCATCTGGCTTCTTTTCTTTCATTTCTTTGTCTTCCCTTGGGGTGACTCTGTTGTGAAAGGCGCTATATAAAAAACAAATTGAATTGAGAGGCAGAGCAGCCCGTTTGGGGGCATAGCAGCATCTGGGCACAGATAGGCTCCAGCCCTGGGGCCAGCCAGATGTGCCCTTTCTATGTCAACCCTCACTGCTATTCAATCTATATAAAATGGCATGAACAGATCAGGACACTGCAGGCCAGGCAGACAAAGACACGGGTGTGAAGCACTTCTGCAGCTCCAAAACGCACACCTGGACCCTAGAGCGGCTATAAATATGCAGAGAATAAAATGCCTGTGAGCCGTCTGCTTAGCTGGAGTTACAATAGTACTGTGGGAATGGGCACAATCCAGCTATTCTGTGCGAGTGATAAAATACTAATATTTCTGTCTAAAGAGATTATTCACTGAATGCCGAGGCCGAATGGCCCTCAGACAGACGTGGCCATGGGAGTATGGTACCAGGGCGCTTCTAAACGAGAGGAAGCGTCTTCTCGTGGCTCCGGCAGACGCACGCCGCTGACCACCATGACGACCGACGCCTGCCGCTGCTGTTTTTGCAATTTGCTCGCGCGTTACCTGTGGAGTTCGCACAACAAGTTTAATTATCGCCTCAGCCGCACGCCAGGTGCCCTACAAGAGCCGGAGGAAGATCGGTTATTAGCCGGGGGTAAGGCTTGGACTGGAGTCAGACATCTGTGTCTGAAAATAGACAGGGAGAGACATAACAGGAGGTAAGATTCTTATGCCAGAACACGGAAAATGAGACATGGAAAAAGCTATTTTATTATTCATTAAATATTAATCTTTTAATTTGCATTAAAATACCATGTTGACAAGTAAAATGGAAAGAGAAACACTGTTAATTATTAAAGAAATATTAATGACACACTTTAAAAGAAAACAGGCCATCTAATTGGATGCTTTTGGCTGGGGACCTGCTGCTATCTCCAAGCATGATGCTGGAGTGTTTAAAATGACTAGCACCCACTGACATGTGATGTGATTTGGCAGTTAAGTATGTAGTCACGTTAAAAAGCTCTTTTAAAGAGTATACCTCAACTTAGGTAGAAGAAAGCCAGTCTAGCATTTTCAGAAAATGGATGGATGGATGGATATTATTGGGGAGATACATTACAGACATTTTTCTGGCCTCGCAGTATGATGTCGTCATCCAGAATAAAGGTGTTGTGTACATTTTGCTACAGCGCTACACTGACAGCGGACACATTTTATGCAGCCGCACGCAGCCAGTGTGCACAGTTAATGTTAAGGAATCAACTGTTTCCTCTCCCTGTCACGTGTGATCAGTGTGAAGAAGCCCCTGTTTCATACAAGCCTAATAAACAACATAAAAGCCCAAAATATTATCTTATTAGAATGATTACATGTAAGGCACCTGCGCTGTCACATGCCGTTTAGGTAAGCGCTTGTTGTTTGCTGCTTAGACTGGATCTGTACACGGCAACCATAGCTGAGCATATATCATATATCTCAGCTATCAGCCATGACTTCCTGTGAATCAATTGAAAGAATAAATAGCTAAATTGTACAGGTGTATGATGTATAGCCTGACAACTTAATTGCATCTTCGTTCTCTCAGAGTTCTCTGGTTTCCATGGCAACCTCTCCTGAGGCAAAACAGAGTGGGCGATTGAACAGGAAACCACACATTGTTTTCAAGGGGGGGTGATTTCTTTTTTATCTTTTTTTTCTTTTAAGCGCAATAACTCTGGGTCTCAACTGAGCCATTCACGTCACTCAAAGTGTATTGGATCGCGCTCCCTCACTGACCCCCACCCCCAGAGTCAGACAGACCATCATGGAATGGGTTGTCAAGAAAATCGGGTGCTGAAAGAGCAGGTCTGCGTCTCTTCCGTCGTCCGACCCTTCGCACTTACTGCCCGTCGCCACAGCTCGTGGTCCGTAGACCATCTCGGCAGACAGATTTATGCCCTCCTTTCACTGAAAAAGGAAATGGGGAACGAAATGACCAAGCTGCTTCAGTATCTGGGTGACGGGGGGTGGAGGTGGTAATTGAGATAGATGGTCGGTTAGAAGGTAGATGAAGATGGAGAGGTGGGTGGGGGAGTTGGGCGCATTGAAGATACGCTGGATTGTTGGGAAGGATGAGTAAAGCTTAAGAAGAGATGTGAGGGGAGACAGGCTGAGGCTACGTGCGGGGACACTGCAGAAGGAGACGTCAGCGGGGAGATGGACGAGAAGCAGAGAGTGATGGGTCGCCTCTGCCGAATATTAAGGTCGACACGTAGCTGAGGAATCAGGGGAGCAGGTAGCAGAGTGGCCAAGGGAACATCCATCTAGAGCAGCATTTCTCCTTTGTCCTGGGGACCAGTCAATTCTTTTGAGGTTGCAGAAGCACGGCTCCGCGGACCGGCATGAACTTTCTCATGGACCAACGCCGGTCCATGGCCCATAGTTTGAGAAACCAGGATCTAGAGAGACTTCCGAGGGAAGCCCAGGGGGGAAGTGAGGAGGGAATGGGGCACATTAAATTAAGCTTTAGCTACTCACTTGTTATTGCCCAAGAGGTAGCGAAAAATGACAGTAGATATGGAAGCTAAACCATGGCCTTTTCGAGCTGCCATTGGGCCGAAGATCCTTTCCAGGGCGTCAGCACGCCATTACTGGCACCTAGAGCAGAGATGACAGATTCTTAACACGAAGAGTAAACATGGAGGCCTGGCACATCTGTCGTCGACCACCACCGCGTGTGTAATAACGCCATCTTCCAACTTGTCAGATGCAATCTGGCCGCCAAGTTTGCGGAAGGCCACCGTGGCTTTAACAAGGCCTGCCGCTCGTCCCAGAGGCTCTGAGGGTTATTAAATTAAAGTCAGATAGAAGACTTCATAACTGAATCGCAGTTGATGGGCCTGTGACAAATATTAATGATTTTCTACTTTAATTACTTACTGTGGATTTGTCCAGATATTCTGCAATCTCAACCGGTTAGGATCACAAAACGGTAATCCAATTTAAGAATAATGAGTTCCAGAGAAGGCAAAATGGAAACAGGCTGCTTAGAAAAGTTTGTTTTGTTTTTTTTGGGGGGGGGGGGGGTTATGCTTGTTTTATGACCTACTGGTATGAGACAGAGGAACAACAAATGACTTGGTAGGCAAAGGAAAAGACTCTTTGAAGAACATTTGCAGGGATCACCTGGGAACCATCGGAACGACAAAAAAAAAAACTGCTTCTACATTTGCTTACTTGGGTTTATTTTTGTCCATTTTATTTCCTACTCCTGTCATGAAAGAAGTGGCCCTGGTCCATTCCAAACATCCACTGGTTCTGTACATTATTATAGTTAAGTATCATGTCTAGTTCAGGTTGGACTGTCAACTCATGAATGGGATCCAAACGTCATGCTGATGTCACCATCCCTTTAAAAAAATGCTGGTGTCACCACCCCTTTAAAAATGCTGTGCATTCTGGAGTTAGACATATAATATTTATTAGAAGAAGGAGAACTGAATAACAAATGTTGCATAACTGAATCTGTTTCATGACTGTTTAATTCCCCATCACCACACAACACTGCTAATTATACCACTTCATAGCTGAGCATTTGAAGTGGAACTGGCTGGCTGGTGGAGCTGGAAATGTCCTCTCACTTTGCCAGTGTGGGTTTCTGAAAAGGGTCTTTCGGTGCATAATTAAACAAACCTCACAGGGGAAAAGGACGTTTAAATGTGTGCGTGTGTATGTGTGTGTGGGTTATGTGTGAGGGGGTCTTCAAAATGTTTGCGGGAAATGCATATTACAAAAAAATGATATACACAAATTTCATTTTCTTTTCAACAAAATTAACTCTTAGTGATATGTTATAAGATCATCGAACAGGAGCTGACTTGAGGCATTAAGATGGAGAAGTTGGGAGTGTGAAGAGAGCCTCAATCTGAGCAACATGAATTCCACTAAAAACTGAAACAAGAACAAACAGCAAATTCATGGTGAAGCTTGGCTGGAAGAAGGGTGAAATTATTGATGCTTAAGGAAAAGTTTATGGTGACAATACCCCAAGGAAATCTGCAGGTTACAAATGGAAATCTCGTTTTAAGAATGGACGGGATTAAGTTGAAGATGAACCTCACTATGACATAAAAATCTGTGACTGCAATCAGAAACTTACAAATGTATTGTATTTTGTTTGGTTACTTATGGTTAAGGTTAGGGCTGGGTTAGGGTTAAGGTTATCATTGTTGGGATTATAGTTTATCCCATAGGAATGAATGGACGGTCCCCACAAAGAATGAACGTATGTGTGCATGCACAGGTACGTGCGCATTTGTGTGGTACATATATACAGACAGTGCCTGGATCAAGAACATCTGACTTATGGACAACTCTAATTTAGAAAAGGACTGACAAAAAGCCTGTCATATTAAAAATTCCAGTTAGTTGCAATGGTTTGTAACAATGAACCCATGCATTACCTTATGACACTCATGAAAACATTGTATGGCTTTAGCGGTTTTTCCGGCTGAAGGTACAGTACAGTATCATACATATTCACTTTAATTATTAGTATTATTACTATGTGCTGTATTATTATTCTTCCGACTTACCTACAAATCTAACTTAAAGATAGACTTCGGGAACAGATCTCATTAGTAACCTGGGGCTGCCTGAATATATATGATGTAAGACCCTGGCGTCTCCATGAGTTGCCACTCTCCACCCTCTCTCTCAATATATATATATATATATATATATATTTGTAGCCCCTCCTGTTAGCCTGGAAAAAGAACAATAATGGTTGTGAAACATAAAACCTTCAGTTAAGCCCATCTGTCTGAAGACACAGCTGTACGCACTTCAGCACCATTAAAGGAGGTTAGAGAAGACAACCTACAGTAGACAACCCTAAGAAAAGAGGTTCCTCACTGGTTACCCATTTCCCAAAACTCCACTGCTCTCTCTCTCTTTAACATTGATTTTCCCAACTCCGAAGAACATATGGAGGCAAATTAGCACAATGGAGTTGCCATTAGATATATATTATGTTACAACATCCACCATTCCTCCCGATTTCCTTCTTGGTCCAAATTGTGGTTGACAGAGCACTCAGCCTAAAAACGACAGAGTACAGTTCCAATACTGATGAGCAGAAGTACAGAAGATGAGATCCCCAGATGTCGTTCTTGCCTTGCCCCAAATATCATGGATTCATCGGTTGCATCACTGCCAATAAAAACAATCCCATGATTGATGGCATCCTATTTATTCTTTGGAGGCAAATTAGCAAGATCACTCTTGTCAAGAAGACAAGTATGATTTGGGTTCTTGGTATCGATAAACACCCTGTGTCACCGGGTTCAGGGAACAAGCACAGCGATGCCTTTTTTATA
>JAODKL010000135.1:8657588-8669381 GCA_026780765.1 Petrocephalus schoutedeni
GAGCTCAGTGTTCTGGGGACAGAAGCTATTCTACAGGTAATAATGCCAATTGATCTCCTAGAGAATGAAGCCTTCCCTCAGTGTCATGGAGACAGAAGCAAACCCAGAGAGAATGATGGAGCTCAGTGTCCTGAAGACAGAAGCTAACCCAGAGATAATGATGGAGCTCAGTGTCATGGAGACAGAACCTAACCCAGAGAGAATGATGGAGCTCAGTGTCATGGAGACAGAAGCTAACCCACAGAGAATGATGGAGCTCAGTGTCCCATAGAGAGAAGCTAACCCAGAGAGAATGATGGAGCTCAGTGTTCTGGGGACAGAAGCTATTCTACAGGTAATAATGCCAATTGATCTCCTAGAGAATGAAGCCTTCCCAGAGTATAATGAAACTCAATGTCCTTGAGATAACAGCTATAGTCTAGAGGGAGAAACAGAGGTCTATGCTCTGGAGATGGAAGAGAAAATTATGGGGCATGTTGCATTGAAGAGAGGAGCTACACACCCTGGAGAAAGAACTTACACTGGGAAGAGAATGATGGAGAGCACCAAGTTGAAAATAGGAGCTAGCCTAAAGCCTACATCCAATGTTAAACAAGCATGATCATTTCATTACTTTCTCATCAATTCATAACTTAAGAACTACTATAAAAAATTGCGATAGTTAACCTTCAGGTTCTCCGCATTTCCCTACTGAGAAACACCTAAGCAAGGGAGAAAAGAACACAGACCTTAGGCTGTGTTAAAAATCGATTCATGAAATCAATCTCCTTTCCCATTCTTTTGCGGGGTTTTAGTGCAATGAAAGGACAGAAGCCAAGTCCCCGAGGTAATTGCCCGTACATGGTGTCATTGAAATACACAGCAGATTAGTAACAGTGCACACTTCTCTCACTTCTGTCAAGTGAACCAAAAGCCTCATAAAACTTGATTTTTCAGATTTGTGCAACAAACCAAGATCGGCACTAACTGGTCCTGAAACTAATCCATAGTGGAGTCCTTAGAAAGGGTCATAACACACTTTTTAAAAAGACGCTTTTTGTGCACTGTCCTTCCAAAGCCAAGGCAGGGCAGCCGGTTCCATCCCTGTATATGATTCTCAGGGTATAAACCCATACTGGGGCTTAAATTTGTGGGCTGTGAATATTGGTGATAGGCAGAGGTTGTGATCACCATGTGCTGACCATAGCCAAATAAATAAGCTCACTTCCTCTTGAGTACTCTTTGGTTTCCATTAGATTAAAGTGGGCAGAGACAGACAGTGAACAGAGGTCCCAAATTGCCTTATATGGGTCTGAAACCATAGCTGAGAGTGCAGGTCCTTAATCCCCACACCATCTACAGTCAAATTATAAGTGGAACAGAACCAGAATGCTGAAGTTTTCTTTCCTTAACCACCATGCAGCTGCCCTTCATCTTAATGGAATATATGAGCTTCCTGATGAAAATGCAGCTGTTCTCCAGGATGACTCTGTATGGCCTGTCGCTGAGTGGGGTCATCATGGGCAAGCTTGCAGCCTCTGACAACATTGCCCCCGCTCGAAATCTGCTCTTTCCAGTCCATTAATGTGCCTATTCTGATGACAACTTGGACACCTTTAACTGTCCTTCTGTTTTTCAATGGGGCTGCAATACCATGGGGGTGCTGGTTAAAGATTTTAGCCCACCCCCCCTCAAATTATTGCCACTGCCAATGCGCGAGCACATTCACCACAGCTTGTTATAGAATTTAATCCCGAGGTGAATTATTCAAGGAAGACAGAGAGGCTGCGTAATAATGGAAGTATCGCTTTAAATATTTAGCATCTGTTCCATCAAAGTCTGAGGAGAATAACCCATGCCCAGATGGAATGGAATGTTTGCATCACAGCCACAGACTTTTCTGATTGGCTAGGGCAGCGTATCGGTGACATCTGATTGGTCTCCTGTTCATCCAACCCAATAGGTCCTGCTATTCCACGCAACAGATATTACCTCAGAACATAACGACATTTTACCTTAATCAGTTATGAAAATGCAATATGTTTTATGACCTTGATATGAAAACTATGCTGCCTTACCCAGTTGCCATAGCAGATTGCAGGATTTTTTATCAGCCTTTGTTTTTCTGTGCAGTGTGTTTGTAAAAGTCCTACTCTACCTTTCTAGGTCTTTCATTTGTCTGCTCATGTTGATGTTGTCAATGCTATATATTTCGCTGTGCTTTATAACAAAATTATGAATTGCATTTTATTACTATATTTTTTTCCGGAGTTATGTACATAATGGGACAAACTCCTAGTGTCAATAATAATAACAGAGAAATGCATGAAAAACAATGGCATTGTAGGCTCTCTTGTGTTAATCTTGGAGCTGTCAGTCAACTCCAAGCGTGTAATATCTTCTCATAACAGCAAAGTTCATCCCATAAGATGAAAGTAATCAAACCAACGGAAAGCATGCAGAAGAAATGTCTGTAACAGCAAATAAAGGTGAGGCGTTGGGTTAAATTAAAAAAAGCACAAAAAATATTAATACAGAATCATTATGGGTTATGGGAATATTTTGATTAAGCGGAGACGGATAAAACAAATGAAGTACCGAATATTAATGTTTTAATTGCAAGATAGCAAGACAGAGAGGGGTTACTCGGTGTGCAGTGCTGCCCCACTCCTGCAGAGGTAGGGGCTCGAATCCCACTCTGTGTGCGTGTTACATTTAGGCTAATTGTTGTCTCAAAGACATGAGTACCAACTACAAACATGTGTGCATGTGTGTGTGTGTGTACCCAGTGATGGACTGACATCCTGTTCAGGTGTATCCCTGAGCCATGTACCCTACACATGCCTGAAACACCTCCTCAGCGAGTCGTCCAGGAGGCATAGATAGATGTCCAAACCACCTTTAGATGCAGAGGAGAAGCGGCTCTTCTTTGAGCTCCTCCTGAATGTCCGAAGTCCTCACCCTATCTCTAATGCTGAGCCCAGCCACCCTGCGGAGGAAGTTCATTTCTGTCGCTTGCATCCGCAATCTTATTTTTTTGATCACGACCCAGAGCTCATGACCAGAGGTGAGGGTAGGACTCTTGATCAACCAGTAGATCAAAAGCTTTGCCTTCTGCCTCACTCATGAACAAAGCCCAGAGACACTATACTTCCCCCGATTGAGGGCAATCCAACCTTTTCTGGTCGGGAACCATAGCCTCAGACTTGGAGGTGCAGATCCTTAACCTCATTTTTTGACTATTTCATTGACCTTAACCCTAGAGATAGGCCAGTCCTCCTCTCAGTCTTCCAGCTGTACTTCCTCCAAGGTAGGTGTATCAGTGGGATTCAGGAGGTTATCAACATATTCTTTCCACCACCATTTGAGGTCAACAGATCTCCATTCCTGCTGCAGACAGCATGGGTAAAGCCCTGCTTCCACCTCCTATGTTACCTGATGGTTTGCCAGAATCTTTCAGTTGGCATTAATGGGTTTCGTTTCAACCTCCTGGTTGTAGGCGATGTGACTGAGAGTTAGAAGGTTGCATGTCGGGCAAGTTTCAAGAGTAAGTGTACTTAAATTCTTTCACTGACTGCCAACCTAACGTCCTTCTCCATGACCTCACCAAACTCCTCCCTCATCTGAGTTTTCGTTTCAGCAATTGCCAAAGCCTTTTGGCAATTGCCTTTTGGTACCTGTCAGCTGCTTCACTGGTACCACAAGCTAACCAAGCTCGGAAGGCCTCCTTCTTGAGTCTGACAGCTCCCTTTACCGCTGGTTTGGGAATTAGTACCATGACAGGCACCAACAACCTTATGGCCACAGCTCCACACAGCCCATTCAAGCTCAATGTCCCCTGACTCCCTGAGGATGCCAGAGAAGTTCTGATGGAGGTGTGAGTTAAAGATCTCCCAGACAGGGCCCTCTGCCAGATGCTCCCAGCACACCCTCACCATGAGTTTGGGTATACCAGGTCAATCCGGTATCTTCCCCCACCATCAGACCCAACTTACCACCAGGTGGTGATCAGTTGACAGGTCAGCTGCTCTCTTCACCCGAGCATCCAAAACATGCAGACACAGATCCAATGATACGATTCCAAAATCAACCATCAAACTGTGTATGTTCAAGTATGGTATTCATTATGGACAAACTGTGGTTAGCACAGAAATCCAATAACTGATCACCACTCAGGTTCTGATCTGGCAGGCCATTGCACCCAATCATACCCTTCTGGGTTTTGCTGTCATTATTCACACGAGTATTAAAGTCCTCCAGCAAAGCCACGGAGTTCCCAGAAGGGACACCTTCCTACACCTCCCTCCTCCAAGATCTGAATTGGTGCTCGGTTCTTATGCACAGACAACAGTTAGAGCCCCTATGCAAAGTCGAAGGGAGACAAGCCTCTCATTCACCGGGGTAAACTCTAAGGAGGATGGACCCATGTTGCTACTTTGGCCTGGGCCCTGCCACACCCTATTGGTGGAGGCTCAGGCACCAGGTGCTCGCCAATGAGCTCCGCCCCAAACCTGGCTCCACCCCCAGGCCCCAGTCTCCCCAATCGTGACAAGGTCACACAGTTCTTACTGTCCATCATAAGCACACAAGTCCCTCCACCATGATCAGGTGGCGATTCATGGAGAGGCATGGCAAACGTGCATTAGGCAAACTTGGTGGTATTTGGTGGCCACAGCATCTTCCTAACGCAAATACAAATGGTGTAACTACTGCTTATAAGCTTACTTTGCAAATCATATGCATACATTTTATGTCATTAACATGCATTATACAAGACTAAAATTTTCCATGGGCTGTATGTATTAGTTATAATGTAAATTACCCTATATGTCATAATGCATGTAAATTACTGTAGAACTTCAACACATGTAAATTACCCTAAAGGCTACATTACTTGAAATATTCTGTGGAGTATAACACATGAAAATTTCACTATAGGCTATGACACTAACATTTGCTCCTGCTCACACCCCCCCCGCCATCCCCCCCGCCCCTACCCAGAGTCGATGAGGGAGTGAAGAGCATATCTTCCAGGCCCTAATGAGTGCTGTCATCCAGCAAAGTATCACTGTGGAGTAGAGGAGTGAAATGTAGTGTAGCATAATAATGTATTGTAATACAGTGAAATTTAGCATAGCATTGTAATGTACCATAGTACAGTGAAATGTCGCATAGCATTGTAAAGTTTCATAGCATAATGAAATGTAGCGTAGCCATAGAAGAATTCTGTAATATAGTAAAATGTTTAATAACATGGTAGTATAGTGACAGTACAGAAAAGACAGCTAACGCTAATGGACCAAATATTTTTCAATGACTGCATTTTTTACTGATTTTCTTGCTGATTGCATATATCTGTCTGCTAGTTTATGTGCACTATACACACTGAAAGACGTAAGAGATTAGGAGCAGGAAAGCTGTTGGCCTCGGCACAATCTGATAGCAGACGCCGCACAATGATTCTGTTACCCTATGCAGAATACACACTGCTTCCAGATATTAGGGGAAATACATATATTTATTATAAAGATATCATTTCATCCATCGGCACTTTAAGACTGCATTGAGTCTGTAACCTGACCCACAGACCAGACATTTTTCAAATAGATACATATTACATAATATTAGATATTGCATTTTTAAGACTGACTGCGGTAAAGGTGTCCTTTTTCGAATCAATGTGCGATATAAGCTAAATAAAGCTAGCATAATACTTTAAGTTTATTTTCACATCCTGGATCCATTAGAAAAATTTAAGGATTTAAGTACACTTACTCTTGAAGCTTGCCGGAGTGTAACCTTTTAACTCTCAGTCACAGCGCCTGCAACCTGGAGGCTGAAACGAAACCCGTTAAACCCGACTGAAAGATTTGTGTTCCTTCATTACTGGATGTTTTGCCACAGCACTCTGCAGTTTGTCATCTTAAAGTTTTCCCGATCAATAGTGGGCTCTGCACCACATCCAGTAGGAAATGCATGTGCATTCCTATATGGAATATGCAGATTCTGCCGGCAGTATAATGGGCGTCTTTTGTAATTGGGGTTTCGACCCTCAGTCTCAGCAATCTGCAATTTTCCAAGGTGTAGTGTGTCTCTATTCTGTCCTCCTCCCCCACAGACACAGGAATAGATCCAGGCCCCGCCAGTAGATTTTTTTTTTTCCCTTAATGATGTTAAAAACGATGACGATAAGACTACTTTCCTCTCAGAGGGTTATAGCCCTGTAGACCTAAAACTGAAGAGATGGTATGTGTGGTACCAAACACAATCGACCTGTCTCCCACCACAGTATAGCCCTTCACAGTATAGCCACTAGGTGGCAGCATGTCACACAGTCACGGTGTGGGAGCTGTGACTTACGATCAGTGCAAATGAGGCATATTCAAAATGCACAAAGTATAATTCTTTCCACAGCGACAGATACTAACGCTATCAAGTATATTAGCAGCTTACATTTTCATCATTATTCATCCTTTGCAAGCTGAAGAGGGGGAGAGATGCCTGGAGGGAGTGTGCACACAGACACACGCGTGCACGCACCCACACATATTTAGCACCACAGAGAAGTGCCTAGGCAGAGCCAGCATTGTAGTGGCCACAGACAGTGGACCTGGGGCAGACATTTTTTCTTTTTCTTTTCTTTTCTTTTTTCATTTTGGTTGTGGGGGGGGGGGGGGTTTGCAGATGGTCCTTAAGGAGCTAGACATCTAAGCCAAAATTAAATTTTGAGAAAGAGAGAAGGCTTTAACATTTTGTGAAAGGCATTTGAGAGTGTAATATGCCATGTCTGTCATTCTGGGAGCACATATTCACTGAGCTTCCATCTTCCCTGACTGCTTATCAAACAATAGGGTCACACAGACACTAGAGCCTATTCTAGGACGGACACACACACACAGACACAACACTGCTACAGACTACAAACTAACTACATGCTTCTGAACAGCATCAAGAAATCCTACAAACACTAGGAGAATTCCATACATACCTTTCTGCGGATGGGAATCAAAAACACTGTGTGTTGGGGATGGGAATTAAACACACAACATGCTAGGGATGGGAATCAAACAAATAATATACTGGGGATGGGAATTAAACACCCAACATGCTTGGGGTGGGAATGAACCGCACAACATATTGGGGATGGGAATCAAGTACACAACGTGCTGGGGATCGGAATCAAGCACATAACTGTGTAGGTGTGAGGCTATAGTGCAACATATCATGGCACATCCATTTAAGAGCCAAATAATAACCATTTTTCTATCGACCTGTTTAATCTCGAGCTACAGTAGCCTAATTCTGCAAAAGCCAGGCAGTTAACGCTGCAGGTTTTCTTTTTGTTTAATTTAATTGTTTTTCTCTTGGCCTAAATACAAAAATGCAAATGCAATTCTATCAGACAGAAAGTTTATACAAAAAGTCATAATAGCAGTCCCCTTTCCTGTACAGCATAAATACAATACCAAATAATCAAACTATGTTAAATAACTTAAATCTTTATTTAAGGAAAATCCATGTATCCATCTTCCTGCTTATCCAGTGGAAGGTCATTTAGGGCCTAGAGCCTATACTGTACCTGGGCCTTACCAATCAAAATGTGATTCAAAATAGTTTCCTTCTTGATTTTCGGCAAGAAGCATAAGATCTATGTGCTCATATGCAGCGCGCAAAGAGAAGCATGGTGACTCAGGTCTAGCGACAGTCCAGCAGCCATTCCGAGGCCCGATCTGCTGATGCCTGGGAATCTGTAGAGCAGCGACCTGCCACATTTTCACAGCAATACGTTCGGGTGTTGCGATTGTGCTGACAGACAGGGAGAAGGAGAGCGAGAGGAAGCGAGAGAGGGGGAGAGAGAGAAGGAGGGAGAGAGGGGATGTGAAAGCGAGACGGACTGTTTCTGACAGGAGGGATGTTTAGCCCCGCGGCACAGAGGGGGCCTCAGACTGCACAGCGGGGCCCCCGATCCGCATGGCACTCAACACGCACTCATCAGCAGATCCTGGAACAGATTTATGGACGCTCCAGAGTATGCCTCTTGGAATGTTCTGGTTGAGGGCTTATTGACATGAATGTCATCGCTCTTTTGGGGTGTGTCCTGATTTATGGAACTTTGATCCCATGTGTTGCTGATCCTGGACACTTATGTCATGCTAGGACATATGAGTGAATGGGGGAGGAGAAAAAGAAGGAATATAACAACACCTATTGGAGGATACACCCTCTTAGGCCCCGCCCACATAGAGACACATATATACAGCCATACTCTTTCATATTTTTGTATATTTGAATATGGTCATTTTCAGCAGACTGATCCAATGCGGTAGTTCAAGGTAACACCACAACCCCTGTACAGGATTGGAAGCAAACACTGATTGATTTACTCATTTGTGATGAGTTTACTCTATTCGAATGTGATGTGAATGCCACGCACTGCATATATTTGAAGTGCTGTAAAACAGGAAGTGATGTAAAAGGGGAACCGGCTGTAGTAGGTAGGGAGACAGTCTTTTGATCAGCTTCCTCAAACTATTGTGCACCATCCGAAACCCATAACTGCAACCAATGTCATTAATAAAACCCACAATCCACCCTAACAGCTCTCTGATCAGCGTGAATTACTCACTCCCGTGCCAGGAGATGCATACGCCTGTTCCGAAACCATAACAGCCTGAGTAAGTAGCATAGCAAAGATTTCTGCAGCGGGGAGTTTGCAGAAGTCGCCACATAAAAATATCCTGTGAATGACTTTGAAAGCCGCACGCCGTGAGGCCACCTGATGAGACGCCTGGCAAAGAACCTTCTTGCTGTGTATTCAGCGTGTCATTGCCAACATCTGACTTTCCAACAGCAAAAAAAAGAAAAGAAAAAAAAACACACAGAATTTCTGTAACCCAAATGAAATTAACTCCATTTAAGCTGTTACAGAGTTTAGAGATCAACAACTTCATTAAGATAATAATTTCATTAGGGCTCAGCAGGACATCCAGCTGCCTCCAGGGCCGGGCTCTTACTCCACAGCTCTGCGTGAGTTTGCATCTTCTCCCGGGGCTCTAGTGGGCTTAGTGCCTCTGTCCAAGGACAGGCAGTTCAGGTGGACTTAAACAGCCTGTATTTCGCCACCTTTATCAGTGTGTCTCGTATTGTACCTAACGCGCTGTGCCCCCTTAAATAGGCCACTGATCATATCAGTGCTGGCTGCATAAGCAAACACTGCGTAAATGTATTCATACCAAAGCCGGACCACGTCTTCTGAATATGAAACGCATTCATGCTGTTTCGAAGCGTGGAAACCAAATGTGGAAAACAATTTGAGAAAGCAGCGTGCTGTCATCTGAGTGAGATTTAACTAACTGCCTAAACATCTGCTCTTTAACTACAGACGTCCTCTCCTTTCGAAATTTGTGCAACTCGCCAGTAATAGCCAAGCATGCCTGTGGTAAGAGTTACAGAAACAAACTGTAACGTTAAGGTAATAATCACACTACAAAAGTCATATCTAATGTAGTGCTTTAGTCACGGCCTTGTAAGCAACTTTGTAATTACAGCTTTACAGGAGAACCTGGCACCTCTAAACACTCACAGTGGATGCAAGCATTTAATAACTGGCAAAACACCCGCTCTGCAAACGAATCGTGAGCATATGTTTTCGCAACTGGTGCGACTCCCCGTGGGATCCGGGTGTCAAGCCCATTTGGGCGGAAGGCAGTCGAAGAGACAGGTCCGATTGGACACAGCGCTCAGCTCTCCTGAAGGCTCCTCAGCGACACATCCAGCACATTATACTCACGCTCAATCACTTGTCAAAGCCGGACGGGTCGTCATTAGATGATGAGATATCTTTTTTTACCCAATATGCATCTCACTGGGGTTCTCCCCCAGGCCGATCTCCTTGTTCAACTTGACAGTTCAGTATTTGAGCCACAAACCCTTCTCTTTAACCAGCCGTGCTTTTCATTTCCCCTGGCTGACAACGACACGTGTATAGAGCTTTTGTTTAACCAGCATTCTACCTCAAGGTTGTGCAGGTACCTCCCTGCTGTGCGCCAGCTTTAATGTAGCTTGTGTTTAGCAGGCGTGCTACCACAAGGTGTGTGGACACTGCCGTGCTGCGCAGTAGCTTTAGTTTAGCATTTAGCCAACATGCTACCTCAAGGGGTGCAAGGAGCTCCCTGCTGTGTGACAACTTTAATGTAGCTTTCATTTAGCCCGCATTCTATCGCAAGGTCTACAGTCACCGCCGCGCTGTGCAGTAGCTTTAATGTAGCTTCTGTTTAACCAGCGTGCCATCATTTAGCTTGTATGCTCTTTTAAAGTATGCAGGCATCTCTGTGCTGTACAGAAGATTTCATTTAGCCACCATGCTATCCCACAGCATGCAGGCACCTCTGTGCTGTACAGAAGATTTCGTTTAGCCGCCATGCTATCTCACAGTATGCAGGCACCTCTGTGCTGTGCGGAAGCTTTCGTTTAGCCACCATGCTATCCCACAGTATGCAGGCACCTCTGTGCTGTGCGGAAGCTTTCGTTTAGCCACCATGCTATCTCACAGTATGCAGGCACCTCTGTGCTGTGTGGAAGCTTTCGTTTAGCCACCATGCTATCTCACAGTATGCAGGCACCTCTGTGCTGTGCGGAAGCTTTCGTTTAGCCACCATGCTATCCCAAAGTATGCTGGCACCACTGTGCTGTGCGGAAGCTTTCGTTTGGCCAGAATTCTACCACATGTTGTACAGATATTTATGTGCTAGATGGTACTATTAATGTAGCCTTCGGTTAAGCAAATGCTACCCCAATATTGTGCATGCACCTCTGTGCTGTCTGGTTGCAGAAACATGGCTTTAATTTAGCATGTTAAAGCTTTAAGCCGCATGAGTAACTTTGGACTAACCTTGGGAAGCAGCCAAATATCCATCTGTCACTTTTCCATAGTCCCTTATTCAGTTACCTCATGGTGATTCAAAACTCATCCTGGGAACCGCAGGACACATAAACACACTGCCACACACACAGCAAGGGACAGGCATGTTTTATAGCTACTTTTTAATTGAAAAAAACAGAAACCAGAGTATAAATTGTTATGAAATTCATCTCAGCATTAATAAAAATTCTGTATAACAATAAATAATGAATCAGCAACAGAAAAACATACCCTTATGGAGATTCACTATGGTTTCCTATGGTTTTTTGTGTTTTGGGTATATATATAGCACTGCATGGTAACTGCAGTGAAACCATGATAAAACCATAGTAATTTTCATGGTTACCCAAAAAACGATGTAGTAAAACCATGGTTCATTTTCGTAAGGGTAGGACTATTTCAGAAAGGTATGGACCCTAAATCTGCCCCATCTCCTGCACCGTCTGGGAGCCGCCATTATCATTACAGGCCAATTAAATCTTTATGAATCAGCTAATGTTAATGATAATTAGAAAGACAGCCACGAAATGAAGAGCATAAAAATGCATATGCAACGCTGCCTCTCGCTTCAGTGTGGGAGGCTCTGTACTGCTACTGCGCTTACAGAGATTTCCAAAGGCACTGCGCTTCACGAAGAAGGATGAGGACATGAGGAGAGCAGGAGAGAAGGCAGCATGTGGTCAGATCTTAGTACAGGGTGACTGATCCATCTCACGCCTGTATCTTCTACTGTCACAGCTTTATACAGTCAGGTGTAAAGCCAAAGCATCTAGTACAAGTGACTAACAGACAGCTCCTTGTTTAACCCTTTTCCCGTGATAATTTCCCCATGTGAAATTTGCCTACCGTTTAATGATGCTCTGGAGTCAGATTGACCCCAAACACGGGATAGG
>JAODKL010000135.1:8670358-8711487 GCA_026780765.1 Petrocephalus schoutedeni
TGGAACTGGGCCGGATTCGAACCCCGGTCCCAGAGGTGTGAGGCGACAGTGCTACCCACTGCACCACCGTGCCGCCCCCATCATGGTCCATAAAAACCATAAAATAAAATAAGGTACCTTTAATAAGGTAGTCTTTAATAAGTCCATCCATATATGATACACTTAGCAAACAACATGAATCTTTTCTGTAAGGTTTTTCACTGTTTAGGGAATGAATAAACAACAGAGACAATAAGACCCCAAAGACTAAGAATTGATTCTTGAGCCCAGGGCATCTGCACAATCATGCAGAAACCAGAGTTTACTGCTGTAGCAAACTAGCTGCTAATAAGGTGCTTCTGAGGTTCCTATCAGCTTCTGCAGATAAAAGCTAAGCACTGCTCCTTTTAAAACAACTTGCTCTTCCTGGAATGACACACCACAAGCAGTCCATTCAAGTCAGATGGAAGCACAGGCTGTCCACAAAAACAGCGTCCTGCAAAGTGTTGGTCCCCAGACTGGAAAGTAGACTAGTGGCCAAAATTGTGGAAACACTTCCAATTTTTAAAGACTGCCGAATTTTATTCAGCTGTTGCTCCAGTTATTTATCTAATCGTCCAATGTATGATTGTACCAATATGTGTAATATTTGTGCAGTTCATCTCGGGAAAGATGGGCCACGAAGTTTCCATTGAGTGCACCTCCTAGGCTGCATTTGAAGAAGCCTTTGAAATGGGACACCCTTGTCACGCCACTGTAACACATTGGGCCTTCAAATACAGCCTTCGAAGGTTTACAACTGTTTCTAATTGTGTTCGAAGTTTTAATATTAAACTATTTTGTTACAATTTCCCTGCTGTACTGGAATTACAACGAACCATGAACCCAAGCAGATAGCCACACTCATGTCTATGTTTCTGTTCCAAATTATGCCAAAACTCTGGATTTAAACTGAGACAGTGCTGGCCCATGATAGCAGTATGCCGGACTCTGACATGTCAGTCTCCTCATGGCTTTGTCTTCATTGGTTTTTACTCTTTATTTGCAAATTTTGTAAAGTACTTTGGTAAACTTCGGTTGTTTTTAAATGTGCTCCATAAATACACATTTACTTACTTACTTTACATGCTAACAAAATATGTGTGCAACTGGTCAAATATATTAGCAGTCGCAAATGTCACCAACATAATTGCTGCAACTTACGCTTAAATTGGTATTTTAAAATTTGAACTCAAGTGGCGATCGAAAAATTCCCACCTCTGCGAATCATGATCTGTAACTGAATCAATCTCCCCCATCCCTAATAAGCACCTGGTTCACCTCATCAGTTAATTGTCAGGTTTAAGTGGACCCTGACAATTAACTGGTGAGGTGAACCAGGTGTTTCTGTGCAGGGAAATCACCAAAATGTGCTGGACCACGGCCCTCCAGGACCGGAATTGCCCACCCCTGATTTAGTAGGATTGTCGATTTTTGCTTTTGAAACAAACCGAATAATGCATATTGTGGACTTTAGATGTCCTTTTAAGATTACAAATCACAGTGTCACAAACAACCGAGTCCAAATTGTAAGACCCAGTCCGTGTCCCGGACTTCAGTATTACAACCCTGGACTGAACTTAACTCAAGGGTTAAGTAAGAAATGTGAACAGAGTTGCAGAAGTCGCACACCATACACCATTCCTCCAGGAAGGTACTGGCCAAAAACTGGACAAAGCTGAGCCAGCCGGCTGCATTACAGTCGAATGCTCAGAGTCTCACAGCAGTCAGCATAGGGATATTTGTCCCCTGGAATTCGCCAGTGTGGGAACTGGTGCAGAGAACCATTTTGTGTGAAGGGATCCAGTAAAGATGAGCACGGCGAGGATCCTGACTTTGATGAAAGTTCAGAAAGAGAAGCACAGTTCAAAGGCACTGCAAAATTAAGAAGCTGTTCAATGAAACTGCAGACTAATAATGTTCAAAAGCAGCTTCTGACACAAAGAGAAAGACAAGTGACTGTGTTAAAATATAATGCTAATACTTCATTTATTTTAAAGTTCCTGCATCAATATCACATCAATAGAAATCTGTCCATCCATCCATCTTTTATCTGTTTATCTTGTTCAGGGCAAACCGATACCCTGATGGGACTCCTGTCCTTCACAGGAAGTACATACGCCATAGACAATTAAGAGACACCAATTAGCCTACATGCACGTCTCAGAAAACCCACACCAGGCAGGGAGGACATTCAGACTCCAAGCTCAACGAGCAGAGGTGAGACTCAAACCCTCAGGTCCCCCAGCTAGCCGAGATGCCGCCCATTGGCGAATATATGTCATTAAATATATTTACGTGAAGGACATGTTCCTCCGAAATGATAAACTATAGAAAGGAAGTAACAGTAAGTAAGTACATAAATGAATAAGAAAAGACCCTGTGATTCAATGTCCAACTTACATAATCCGTACAGTTTGGCAAAATGCCTGATTTCACCTCTATAAAATAAATACATAGAATAAAAGTCTTTGTAGCTCAGATAATGCTGATTGGGATTTTGATGAGTCAATAAGCTTACCTTGCCTTTAACATGTGTCATTAATTAAGTTTCAGAAGTGAAGGCAGCCTCTTCTTGGTTCCAGAAACCTTAGGAATATCCAGAATTCTATCTGGTATGGATTGATGTGATCAGCCCAGCGCCGGTGGTTCTGGTGATGGGGGGTTGGTTGGACCAGTAATGCAGCATTTGGACCAGTAATGCACAATTTGGATAGATATGACCAGTAACCTAGTACTGGTTTGGAATCCTGGGAAACCAAACTTTGGATGACGGAGGACTAATAAAGACAGGAGGTATGGATTTGCTTTGACTGACAGAAACGTTATTCTCCGTCCCTTCTGATGTCACTGTGGCCCTAAGTGATTCTCAAGGATAATAAAATTCACTGTTATTTGCTTGTACTGTATGACTACAAATGACAGCAATGTTTTAAATTTTTATTTCTAAAATGTAGTCCTGGGGAAAGAACGTAATTCAGGAACTGCAAGAACAGATTTTAGGGCGATCTGACCTAACGATCAGTGGAGATATTTATCGGTGGAAATGTAGCCTCTTGCTATTTCTTTGTTTTAAAAATGAATTACGTAAATTTCTGGCTGTTAGTCATATATCTACAACCATACGACCACATAAAAACTTAGACCCATGAAAAACATTTTAATTGCTAGGTTTCCCGTATGAAAGTACCAGTAAACTAAACCAGATCCCATAGGATTAAATAATGTAATTATGCGTCCAAGGGAATTATAACGGTCATTATGTGACTTATTTACACACGGAAAATAATCATTCACAAAAGTCCCTTCCTCAAAAATGAGATTATACCAGCCAGCGTGTATCTCAACTGGCAGATATTGGCTGTTACCTTAATCTTTTTTCTCCCTGGGTGCCTTTGCCAAATCTGTCACTGCAGGTTTTCCCTTTTCTCCTTGCAGCTGCGGGCTCATGCTGATTTATGAGGGCTAGAGGACAGGATCTGTCCCAGAAACATCAGCAAAGGGAGGGCTTCACCGCTATCAGATACCGATCACGCCCGGGAAGGTGAGACAGCCCGGAGACCCGCAATTGCACCCGCCCCCCGCTGCGAATCCTGGCATGGAAGCGGCAGTCGCTCGCTTATCGCCGGGTCAGCGGACCGGCCGCGGACGGAGCGGCAGGTGCAAACGTCGGCTTGAAGTCAACACCATGGGAGATGAGAGCGGCCTCGCAAACCTCCCAGGGCAGGGGATCAATTCTGTCGACTTAAATATTTTATTAGTCATACACAATTTGTTTGAGCGCCCGGTGGGCGACGGGTCCAATAATGCCGAACCGAGCCTCCCACAGATATCGTCTGAAGTGCCGATTTCACAGTGTATGAAAGTAAACAAAGATTAGAGAAATCAATTCATTTCTGTCAGGCCACACCTGATGAATAATGGAGATATATGTAGTAATATTTAGTATAAGTATCCTAGAAGTAAATACATTTATATGATTTTATTTATTTAAAATGTATTATTTTTTATTACTATTGTTCTTAAAGGCTCTTATGCTAATATTACTAACGCTTTAAAATAGCTCTAGTCGTTCTATCACAATATTAGCTAGTATGCTTTAATTCATACTAGACATTGCCTCTAATCTAAACCTACAGCCAGCTGGTTTCTGTGGGCACACTCATACTAATAGTGTAAATACGCTATATATTTTCCATGTGAGCTTAGTATAATTTATGCCCCATTAAAACAAAAGGAAGGCACTTTAGGGGCTATAATGTTCCATATATTTAGGATTGCGCTGCGGGTTTCAGAGGCATACGCGGGGAAGAAACGGCTGGATAAATATGACCGGGCTTTAAACCGAACATTACAATTTTATCCTGCTCTCCTGATGGGGCCATGAGGTTTCGAGGCGCCGTTGCATGGGAGAGGCGCTCTAATTGCGTTTTGATTTATACCACTGGCATTTCTCCATCACTGCCGTCGCATGTTTGCACAGCTGGTTCCATTACCTGCGCCGGCTCACCTGGGAAATGCGTTTGCGCCGGCCGCTCTCCTCCCGGCCGCCGTGTGGGCACGGCGCATTTATTTCTTCTGAGCGTATGACCTTGGATCTTGGCCCCAGCCCCCCCGCCCCCAATTCTATGTCCTAACGGGAGTTTTATTATTTCCCAGATGGCATTTGGTATAGTTACGCAAATTTAAGTGTTTTTCCAAACCTCAGAGTAACTCTCGAAGCATTTTTCACCTGGTCCGTTTATTTTTAATAGCAACACCGTTGTTCTCTCTTTCTTCTGAACCTATACTCTGTTCTCAAGGCTCAGCGCTGATTCGAGAAGCTATGATACATTGTATTCACTTTGCAGAACACTTTTTTTTTCTTCTACACTAGTGGCCAAAATTGTGGAAACACAATTTTGCATTTATTTTGGCATTACCCTTTAAATATTACTACATGGCAGTAATGTTTAAAAAAAATGAAAGAATGTTAACAATATAATGCACTGGACGATTAAATAGGTAACATTTGATTAAAGTTCTCTTTCCACAATTTTCGCCACTAGTGTATGTTTTCATACATTATTATAATGTATTTTTTGACTGGACGACTGCCCCACCTTGTTAATGCTAATCCCTTAATGAGTTATTTAATTAAGTAATTAAGTCCGTGAAATAAATAGAATGGCCCATGTACCCCTGAGGAGAGTTTTTGGAAATGAAGTGGTGTTCCAACAAGATATCAGTAACTAACCTGTAATTGCGTTACTCGTAATATTCATATTCTGTGATTAAAGGGCAGGTCCTTAAATTGGGTGCGGTGGTGTGTGGCTTAGGGTACATTTAGGGTATTTTGACTGTGTAAGACTCGTACAGAACTGTATATTAAGCCCTGCTATCCCCTATGCTTGCCACTATGCCACAGGGCTGAAATGCTCTCCTGCCAAGTCACTTTCCCTTTCACTCTGCTGATAGCTTGCTGATAGACTGTTTGTGTCTGCTTCTTCATTGTAAATACTCAATCAAAATGCTAAGTGAGCAATTCTCCTGAAGAAGGACGTGTCATATGTTTAAAGAGACAGAATTCTTTGGGGAATTATTGACTGAAAAGATTGATTCATAATACTCTGTGAGATTCATTGTGTCCATAGCATTTTCAAACGTTCCGTGATATATAGTCCTGCTGTAGCATAATTTCCGGAGCACTCCCCAAAACATCTCCCCCAAAGTACATTTCTCAGGAAGTGGGCCCAATATATGAGCTTCATATATTGAGCTTCATATATTGGCACAAAGAGAAAGACAAGAGACATTGTTAAAATACAATACATCTTATCAATAAAAATCCATCCATCCATTTAGCCCCCTTCCTCTTGTCTGTTAAAAACTTACCCCAATGTATAAATCCAGACACCTGCATCAGTAAGGCTTTACAGGGCTGTATATTTGTTTAAGCTCTTATTCTAATAATATTTTAGCCAATTTATTTCATATTGTTTTATCTTAACACAATGTTTCCCAATTGGGTCCTCGGGGACCCACAGCTCTCGCCAAGCTTCCTGCCTCAGAATAAAACATTCTCTATGTCCCAACAGGACTTTATACCAAGGCACTTGACACTGTCCCTGCTTTTAATGAGCATTCTGTTCAACAGACCAATGGTGTAGCAGCAAGGGCCTAAACATTGATTGAAATGTCATCAGCGATTGGGCCTTTTAGGACAGGAACTATCCATTTTGACAGGAAGTGGCAGGTCTGTTCTGTGATCCTTGTTTATTTATGTGCTAAAGACCGAAGTTTAGTCAGCGTTCTTCTGGGCTTAAAAAAAATTACCCCAGACGTCCAGACAGCCTCGTTATGCTGCTCTAGTGCGAGCTCTGTGGCTCACACCAGATTCATATTAAATACATAAATAAATGAATAAGTCTCCTTTCTTTCCTCTGAGAAGGTGAAGAGCTACCATCCACTGCTTTTAACCCTGCGGGACCTTGCTGAAAAATGCAAAGGGATGCGATTAGGGCCTATTTCCCAGGTAGCCTGTCGCCACACCACGGGGATTTCAAAGCCGGCCCCACGCGCGGCGGGGACAGATGTATGGCGAGTGGCTCCCTCTTTCTTCCGGTGGAGCTGTGTGAAACCCACTGTGCCCGGCGGAGCGCGCCTTTAAGTCAGCTGTCATTTATTCATGAGTGGCAGACGGCCCATCCGGGAGCCGCGGATCAGCTAGCTGGGGGCAGAGGTGGGGCACATCTGCCATGCTAATCGGGCTTACATGCAGAAGCACCTCGTCAGAAAGTGCTGTGTCATCCCCAGCCTCCAGTACCTGTTCGGTCTAGGATGAAAATAAAAAATCAGTAGGAATCTAACGGTCCCTCTGAGGATTGTGATCTTAGTGCGGTCAGCGGGTTTCTTTCGGTGATCCACAGAACTATGTCCTCTGGGACTTGTGTTCCAGGTAGATTCTCTCTTGGTGAGCAGGTCTATAGGAAAGGCCAGACATATTGCTATCTGGCAAAGACCACAATAAAAGGTACCAGGAAACAACCAAGCCTGGAATTAGGGTTACCTGCACTCTGGTGTCACCCCTGGGGGTGATGTTTAACAGTGAGCGTTTGCTGGCTGAGCCAGATAGGCTCAGCCAGAAATGGCTAAGTGCAGCCACCTTGTGGGTTCAAAATGTGCGAGGTGAAAGGGGCAGGTGTAGTGCCTTTTCAGTGACAAGCATGAGGGTGGAGCCTGAACTAATGCAGGAATTAGCTTGTTATACTTGGCTTTACCTCCACGCACAGTGTGGCCTCTGGAAGCAAACCCCATGACGGTCCCTGTACAGATATAGTAAGGGTCGTCTCAGCATTCTTGGCACAGAATCAAAGTTAGAGTGGGAGTTGACCTGTGGCAAGGGTTCATCTTGTTTCCACTCCTGTGTGGGATTTTCAGGGACAGGATATCAAGGCGCACCTGTGGATGGAAGGGCAGCCGGCATAGGGGATGAGAGGTGACATCCCTGCTATCTGGTCATAACCTCAAGCAGGCACTTCAGAAGTTCCTTACTGAGTGTGAAGCAGCAGGGTTGAGAATCCGCACCACTACATCTGAGGGCATGGTGCTCTCCCGGAAAAGAATGGATTGCTTCTTTCAGGTAAGGGGGGTGAGCCTTTGAAGGGGTTTAAATACCTTGTTATCTTGTTCACAAGTGATAGAAAGTAGGAAGATCTGTTGACAGGCCGATCGGATTGGTGGCTGCAGTTTTTTAGGCACTGAGCGAGTCTTTGGTGGTGAAATGCGAGCTATGCTACCAGATGCGGCTTGCGGTTTACCAGCCAATTTACGTCCCTGTCCTCACCTATGGCCATGAGCTGTGGGTGATGGCCAAGAGCATCAGGCGGCAAATACAACTAGTCAAACTGAGGTCTCTCCACAGGGGTTTCCACGCTCACGTGAGAAGGTGTGGAGTTGGGAGATCTGCAGGGATCTCAAAATAGAGATGCTGCTCCTTCAGACCGAAGGGAGTCAGCTGAGGTGGTGTGGGCATCTCATAAGGATACCTCTTGGCTGGCTCCCAGGGGAGGTGTTCTGGGCACATCCAATTAGGTGGAAGCCCTGGGAAAGAGCCAGGACATGCTGGAAGGTTTATGTTTCCCAGCTGGCTTGGAAATGTGTGAGGATCCTCCAGAATTACCTATAGTCGGTGGTTTTGGGAAGAAGTTTGGTCTGACCTGCTTGGCATGTTGCCACCATGACCCTCACCTGGGGAAGTGGTATGTTGATGATCATGATGAGAAACCAAATCATCTTATATACAGTGACTGCACATACAATTTGCACCCATCAGTAGAAGCTACTGCCCTACTAAAAGTTTACATTTTAAGCTTGAAATGTGTGCTAGTTTTTTTATTTTGCTAAACTGCTTAACAGTGTATTTAGTGCATATGTCCTGCTTGGGGTGTATTCCAGCCCTCCAAATTCTGGGGAAGGTGCCACACTTTCCACGCTGTGCCTACTGGATCACATGCCAAGATCCCGCACTGAGTACTGAGTGCCAGCCCCTGCTAGAAGGAAAAGGAGACCCCGTGCGCAGATGGTATTTTAATTACCCACAGTCCTTTGGGTGCTGCGCCAATGAAGTCAGTAATCAGTAGATCAGAAGTGGTTGATGTGATGCCTATATACATGACGTAAAAATGATCTTTTGTGCAAATTTTTAAATGAATGTGCAACTGAAAGTTTTTGTGTTAGTTTTACGTCTACTATATATTTATTTCTTTTATGTGGTTTTCAACAATGAATACCTCATGCATGTGTGGCTATTTTATGGGAAATCTGTACCTAGAGGCACTAGATTTCTTTTAACAGGAACCTATGAAATACAATTAGCTGCTCCAATATAGCCATGTTACTATCCATTAATCAGCTAATAAAATATTTAATATGAAAACAGAAAATGAATTTTATTGTGCTGTAATTTAACTCAACATTAAAAAAGAAAATTCTATTATAATTCCGGTCCTGGTCAGTGATTTCAAAAATCCAGCTGTTTATGAAATGCTAATAAAATACGGTCCCCGACCTTCTGATGACCATGGACCGTCATACATTGTTCATAAATTTCACAGAGGATTATGCATGATTATTAGGAACATATCACCAACATCGTCAAAGCTAACTGCATACAATCCTCTCTACTAACTACATCTTACTATAGCTCAGTGCCATTGAGGAGCTTATTCCTTTTAGGATGATTGCCTTTATTAAAAAACTAAATTACAATAAAATAAAAGAGGGTATCTTTAGTGGATGGCATTTGGCGGGGGGGGGGGGGGTACAATGGCTCATTTGGGGGGGCATGGCCCACAAACCCCCCCCCCATCTGCCCACCCCTGACACCGTCACTGGTATAGCTACTGTAGCTCCCCTCCCTCAAACCCACGGCATCCTGTGTTTGGAGCAGAGCGAATAGAACCCCCTGTCTTAAATCGAGGAATATCATTGCACACATAAGCAAAATATATATTTTTTAAACTGGTAAACATGTTTTCTAGCAGAGATTTGTCAAGCCACGGGAGCCAGATCTCCCAGAATGCCCTTTGTCTAAAAATGATCTAATGCTGGTTTATGGACAAGGGGAAGTTGGTCGGCCAGTGAGAATAAATTGGGGGAGCTGCTACAGAGCTAATAGGGGGCATGCTCGGAGGAAGGAAAACAGCGGTGTGACATTCACACTGACAACACTAATGCCCCATCAGCTTCATTGAAAAGAACAGCGTCCAAATACCACCACTGCTCGGAGACCCATGAAATTTGGGGAGAATTCCATCCCCCATTAATGGCAGTGTCCAAATTAACACACAATATAGCTTCTAGAAAAAGAGTTTGCTAACAGGCGCTGATCTGGAAGGGTTCTGATCGACCTTAGTTAGCCCCACTAAGAAAGTAGTTTTTTAGTTTTTTTACCAAACAACTTTTGTCTACCTCAAGGTTTGTTTGATAGAATGTCTTTGTTGTTATTGTACACTTACAATGAAACTCTGTAAATTATTGTAGAACAATATATAATCTATCCATTCAGTACTGGGTCCTGGTGACCCTGACGTCCATCATAGTAAGTACAGGGCACGCGGTCGGGGTACTGGGGACAGAATGCCTTCGACTTTTAGAGCATACACACACTCACGTGCCACCAGCGATTTAAAGAGGCCACTTCAGTCACTGAGAGAACATGTAAGCTTCTGACACAAATACCACTGTATCACCATGTCACATGATACATGATATGTAAAACTAAATATACATTTATTTATTTATCTCCTGTTTTGATTATAATATAGAAGCATTAGCTTTATACTTAACTTCCTTAAACCATGACTACTTGTTGCTAAAAAAAAAAAAAACGAGCGACTCAAGGAAGGTACTGAACTCCTAGGATATGCAAATACATACAAACACAAACATACATGCTAAAATTTCAATCTAATCACAGCTTCGGCAAAGAAAATATCTAATAACTATCTGCAGTCAAAGAAACAGTCATATGCCACAATGTATACCTGCTTATATCCCAAAACACCCTATGCTGGCTTTATAAAAGTATTAAAAGATAAATCAATGAAAAATATTTCATTTAATGTATTGAAAGGATTGAGCTTTTTTAAGACAAAATGTCTCTCGAGGACTCAGAAAGCGCAGATTGACAGCGGGAAGTTAAGTGAATGGCTGGTAATGAACAGTGTCTATTTTGGGGCAGTTCGCTCCATAAAACAGTGCACATTAAACGGGTGAGGTTTGCCTAAGTGTCTGCTCCTGAAACAATGGTATAGATTTCTTGGGTGTGTTGATGAGGCTTATTTTAGGGATGGCTGCCTATCCTTTGAGGTGTCCTTAATCACCTTTTTTTTATTTAATCAAGTCCTCCTTCTTTCTCTATATCATATCTTGTCAGACAGAAGCTCAGCCGAGAGCATTTGCCCGGCGCCCACTTTCTGATTTGTTTATTCTTTAAAGATGAATCCACAGGGCCCGTAGACAGCTGTGTTTACGTTTTTATGCAGATAAATGTTCGTTTACCTTATTTTGGTTCTTCAGTTTTACAATCCTGTTTGTGTCTGACTTTATGATGTTACAGCCTCCACTGAAATAACAGCAACGAAACACAATCTGGAAAAACTGTTGCTAAGCTACAATTTATTTTGCCATTTTAAGTTGAGATCAAGCATGCCAGTGCGTTTAGGCAGTTCCCCATAAGCACTCGTTAGTCATATAAACAACAGGTGGTTTAGAAGGCTGTGCAAACACTCTGTTCAAGTCATGTTATACATATACATTAGACTCGGTTAATATTATGTAATATGTAAGGTATAGGCTAGCAAAGATGTTTCCATTGCATAAATCAGCAGTCGGACAGTATATCACAGATATCACACTGTCGAATTTGGCTGGAATGGGTTTATAGTGCCTGCTTAAATTTTGGCATACCCATCATATATACTGATATGTTCCCCCCCCCCGACAAATTTGTCAAACTGCATGAGGTTCATTGCTTCCTTTGGTTGATGTCAGATAATAACATCCAGACGTGTCAGATAATAACCCCCCCTGCAACCCCACCCCCCTGCAACATAAGAGGAGAAGGCACTTCAATCTGTATGAAAACATTGTAAATGCGTGAAAGGAATAACTGTTCCACTACTTCTCTTTCTCTGATGGCTGTCTGTTCTGTCCTGTTATGACCACAAGGGGGAGCACAGGTTGAGTGCTGTTGCCATCCTGCATGACCTCTCCAACCTTTGAGTCTGCAGTTGGGGCATTATTGTCAAGAAGACAGTCATCCAATTCAATGGGTTTATACCTCTGGGACGTGACCAGGAGCCGGCTGCTGTCTTTAGAATATTTCTGTGCACGAGAATCATAGATGAAAAAAAACAATGCTCAGTCTTCTCTCTGTAATGAACGTTTCAGCTGATGACATCAGGGGTAGAGTTTTACTGTCAATCAAATGGCCGGGAGTGTGAGTGGGGCTAGAGGAGGCAGTCAAAGGAGGTCATTAGCAAACATTAGGATAATGAATACTGTGGAATTGACCTTTAGGGCAGAGTACGTCTAATTGGAGGAAAATTAGACCGAATGTCTCTTAGCCCCTTGTAATGAAAAGGCTGATACAGAATGAAATGATTTCATGTCTATGTGGACACCATTCTTTTAAAGGTAGCATGGCTTAAAATGAAATAATCTCATTGATGATTTTTTTTTTACTGGTCGTGCTAGGCACTCAAAGTCTGACTTTTTTTCAGAGTGAGTACATAAAAATTCAGAAGTGATCATCACTGTTTTTATTATATTTGTAACAAGTCGGCGTTTACAGAGTTGTACATTTTATTGATGCAATCCTGGTTTGCGGGTGAAATTAAAAAAAAATAATAATAAATCAACACAAACCCAAGCACAAGAATTCTCCTGTTCCCTGTTGGCTGTTGAGCTGGAAGTTATTACGGTTTTAATTTTTTCATTAAAGGAATCATTTTTCATCTCAACCAAGGCAAATTTATCTTTTTTTTTTGTTTTAATAAAAGAAGGAAATGCAGCATTTATTATATTTGAGGCAGGATCTAAGTTATTATGGTAGGGGAGTGTCCATGGGAACCAACAGAAAGAGTGGACAAGAGCAGGAGGCAGAAAAAGCTGGCCAGGCTCCATAATTCACTTATATCAGCTGCCGCGGAGAGCTGCCAGCCCAGTGAGAGCCAGGCAGGGACACTCACGTTCCTAGCTGCTCCAAGAACAGCCTTAAGGGGAGCCTCCATAATGAGGCAGACCCATTAGTGTCTTCGTATGGGACTACTGCATAATGTTTGTGTTTTGCTTATTGAGAGATTTCATGTGCAGCAAAAATCTCTGGTCCTAGTAGCTACATTTGACTGCTGAATTGCCTTTATTTAAATTATGTACAGTCATAAAGTAAAAGTTTTGATTCAGAAGTTAAATAAATCAAAGTTGCCTGGGAACGATATGTCTACAAACACTTCATTAAATAGGCATTGCCCTGCAAAATACTTTGATGAAATGCTACTGTATATCATTTTAAAATCTTTGAAATGTTGTTTAATGGCAGTTGATCTGGGTGATTTTGTTTCTTTGCTTCTTTTGGGAGTCGGCAATGGACGGATTTTGTGCATTTATCTTGTATCACCACTGAGAGAGTGACAGCCACCTTTTCTTCAAGCAGTTGCTGGTCTCTCAGAGCAGCCTCAATTCCTCAATACGTATCCCTCTAGAATACAGGTAGGTCCCTCGGGAATACGTATCCATCTAGACTACAGGTAGGTCCCTCTGGAATACGTACCCCTCTAGAATACAGGTAGGTCCCTCTGGAATAAGTATCCCTCTAGAATACAGGTAGGTCCCGCTGGAGTATGTATCCCTCTAGAATACAGGTAGGTCCCGCTGGAGTATGTATCCCTCTAGAATACAGGTAGGTCCCTCTGGAGTATGCATCCCTCTAGAATACAGGTAGGTCCCTCTGGAATATGCATCCCTCTAGAATACAGGTAGGTCCCTCTGGAGTACATATCCTTCTAGAATACAGGTAGGTCCTTCTGGAGTACGTATCCAAATAGAATACAGGTAGGTCCTTCTAGAGTACGTATCCCAATAGAATACAGGTAGGTCCCGCTGGAGTATGTATCCCTCTAGAATACAGGTAGGTCCTTCTGGAGTACATATCCCTCTAGAATACAGATAAGTTGCTAGAATACAGATAGGTCCCTCTGGAGTACGTATCCCTCTAGAATACAGGTAGGTCCCTCTGGAGTACATATCCTTCTAGAATACGGGTAGGTCTCTCTGAAGTACACATCCCTATGGAGATCTGTGATTTTCAAAAAAAATTTAAAAATTTGATGCGATAAAATTCCACCAATACATTTCACTGAGCATGCGGGGGTGGGGGCAGGGGCGGGGGCGTAATAGTTTGCGATCCCCACAGATTACTTAATCACCCTTCTCCCTGGGGCAGATCCCCTGGCATTCTAGATTACAGGTAGGTCTCTCTGGAAGTTATTTCTAGATATTACCCCACTATATTACTGGTAGGTATATTTCTGGTAGACTGTGTGCTTCAGCTGCTTAAGCGTCTGAGGGATGTCGGGAACCTGCATCATTCGGGCTCCCTGTGACAGGATGACCTTCCCGGACAAAATGCGGTGACTAAACCCATATTAAAAAGCTTATACAGAAAACTCTTTGATGAGACCTCCAGGTTTTCACCCAGATATTCTCTCAAACTGAGCATGAAAACCTCCCGTCGAGGATTTTATTAAATAAATGATAACACAATTAAATGTGCTTAAATTAAAAGTAAATGAGATAACTCACTTTCTTGTAACCTTCATTTCCCTAAATTCTATAACTCTCCAGATCACACTGAAGGGCTAAACAGCTTCTGCTTATCAGAACTTCCTTTCACCTCCAACTCTTTCTCAAGACACATTTACACGCCATCAGGTCACTCCATCTGATACGAAAAGCTCAATAACGATGCCGTGATGAATATGCATGTAGGAGTAAAGAGGAAGAGCTCAGACAGAAGCCACAAGCTGGAATATCAGATTCTCTGCTTGAGCACTTTATTTATCCTTAAATTAAACGTACATAGCCGTACTTGTGCAGTGGACTCTCTGAAACCTTTTCTTAAGGTTGAAATGCTGTATATCTGTTTATCGGTGGAATTTTCCAGACGTGTCAGGAAATAAACAAGCTGAGACAGGGTGGAACTGTTTGCCTTCACTTATTCAAGGGTGCATTATTCATCTGCTTTTATTCCAGCAGAGGTAGACTGGAGCGGAGAACAGAGGTGAAAAGCTTTAGTGAAATCTGCTTCCCTCTTACAAATTGCATTAAAAGGCTTGGCGGAGAGGTCACCGCTGACTGCAGTTTGTGACTTCCTTGTAAAGTTCCTTTCCATTAGCCCGGGGACCCCGGCGCATTCCGCGACAAAGCCGGAGAGCCGGCTGGAACCTCGGTGTCCTTCTCCGCCCCTCCGATCCGCAGCGATGATTCAAAGGAGGCTTGGGGAGCAGAAAAGCATCTACCGTTCCCTCCAGCTGAGATACGGGGTGGTAACCTGAGCCACCTTCAGATGCTGCTCTGCAGAATCCCTGTTAGGCTCGTCTCCTGCATTTCTGCGGTACGGGGTCACGCTGATAGCCAGAGGCTTTCCACGCATCACCCTAGTCTCCTCTGGAAAGTTTTTTTTCTCTTTATTTTTTTTTCCTAAATCCAGACAAACTTCCATTAAACTGTTGATTCATACATGAGTGATACTTCTCAGCATGTGGTCCTGAATGGGAAATGGCTTCCAGTCAAAGCTTATGTGTTATGGGCTGGGGGGGTTGCAGTTAACCAGCACACCCCGATGGCTCGGGTGAGTCTTACAAGGCTTCACACATTCGATTATTCAGCCGCACTCTTACAGTGCTCATTCCCTGCTTATCCAGCTGAATAAAATACTCTGCTTCTCCAATTGCATCTCACTGTGCATTTCCTCAGCAGAAAATAGACAAACACAAGTTTAAGATAATCAAAGGATTAATTAAAAGCACAGTAAGGTGACCCTGAACTTGCCTGACTTTTTTATGGCCCCAAAATCATACACATTTGGAGCCTTCATTTTAATGCTTTGTGTCGGATACTCAAAATTTTTTGTCCTGTAGAGCTTTCATAATTATAATGTGATTAAATCTTACGTGGTGTTTAACATCAGGATGATAAGATGGCTATGTGGCTGGGATGGAGGGGTCCTTTAGATCTGCCGCTACTTCAAGCAGGCACACAGCGGCTGTTGGGAAATGGCCATTATCTGCACGCTACAGCACTGTGTGGTGGTGTCGCGGCAGGTTAAGGTTACAGCAGGACTCAGAGGCACCTGGAAAGGAGACACCATGCAGAACATACAGAGAACTCTGGACTGACATAGAAGACTGTGCAAACATTTAAGTCACTTTGAATTACTAGGAAAACAGAAATGTTTACTATAAGCAGGTACAGCAGTAATATTAATGGCCGCACTGTGCCTGACTGGGTAGTACTGTGGCTTCATGCCTTCACAGTTAGGTGTTTGAATCCCAGCCCCGCTCTGTGTGTGAGCAGTTAGCATGTTCTCCCTGTGTTGTGTGGGTTTGCTTAGGATGCCCTGACTCACTCTCACTGCCCAAAGACATGCCAGCAATTATCATGAGCATGCAACACGCAATTGACTGATGCCTTTTCTTGAGTGTTCTCATGCCATTGGCTTCTTTATACTGCCTCCTGGATCCCTGTGACCCTGTAACGGAAGATGATTGGCCCATAAGTACTTCTAACAGAAGATGATTGGCTCATAAGTACTTGTAACAGAAGATGATGAAGTAACGGTACCAAACAGTCTTGTACTGTGTTCTGTCCATGGTCCTGTACACATCTTTATAGGGTCCTTGTCCAAGGTTCTGAACAGTCTTTGTTTGCCACTGAGAATTGCCACTCAGTAATGCTATTCAGGAAAACCAAGCTTCACCTTGCTTAGAGATCCAAAAATGTATCACTGGCCTTATTACAAATGCTGCCATAACCGGGCCATAATATTAAATTCACAACTATGTTACTGTTTTTTACAATTTAAGGCTACCCAAGATTTTTGAAACAACACGGTATATTTTATCCTCATTTCACGGCAATGATTTATGTCCCAGGTATCGACCAGCGAGGTATGGCTCCTCATTCTCTTTGACTGCCTGTCCTTTGATTAATCTCCACCAATACAGAGGAAGCTGGAGATTCATTAAACCTGCCAGAGGCAAAGAAATTGGAAGCTACTTGACCTTAACCGACGTCTGGATCTTTAATTAACTCCGCAATTAATTTTCCTTCTTTAGAAGACACTTCCATTGCTGCGGGACTTTTGTTGAAAGCCCCAACCGGAGGAAATGTGGCGATCCTTCTCCGTTGCGTGACCATGCTCACTCCTCGTCCGGCAGACCCAAATCATAACTCTACATTCCAATTACGCGCTGCCTTAATTACACACCGCCGCGCATTCATGCCGCACGTACACAGCTCCAGAAATCCAAATTACATTCTTTTCAGTCAAATGTCTAATTAAAAAAGAATGGCTGCTTTCTGTTCAGTTTCTTGGCGAAAATAGGAACGCTTGGCAAGCAGGTTGCCGATTTCCGGGGGAACGTATCGAAGTCTCTAATCCACACTGTCGTCAGCTTTCCCTCATACCAAACCCATAATTTACCCTTATTATTACAGCCCAAGAGCATTTAAATACACGGATGAGCAGATGAGGGGGGGCTTGATGGTTCGCTAGGGGCGGCTTCACATCTCCAGGTATGTAGACTTTGCATGTGCTTCCCGTGCTGTTTCCTCCAGATACTCCACTTTCCTCCTGCAGTTCAAAGAGATAAATGGTTGTCCTAATTTGCCCATAGTGAGTGCATGTTCATGTGCCTTGCCATAGACTGGCATCCTATCCACACTGTCCCCCAGCCTGGGACTGGTTCCACCCCCCCCCCCCCCATAACCCTGATAAGGGTAAGCAGTTGGTACAGGGCCGGCCCACCCTATAGGCTACAAAGGTGATTGCCTTGGGCGCCGTTTGGGGGGGAGAGCAAAAATGCTGCTTGGTTGCATTCCGTGGCATTATAGGTATTTACACTAGTTTTAATATTTGAGTACTTTTCTTGTGAAAGGCAAGGTAGCTACGAGATAGCACCCAAATACCCCATGCTACTGAAATCTTTTTAATATCTTTTAATAAATCTAATACATTTACTGAGAAAATTTGTTTTCTGCTGCTTTGGGGGGGGGGGGGGGGGGGGGGGGTGGGGGCGCTCAGCAGAATCTTGCCTAGGGCACCAGGAAACCAGGGCCGACCCTGAGCCGGCAGACGGGTGGATAAGTGAATAACTGAATGACTCGGCTGATAAACCACATTTCCAGTGTGGACAGGACCTCAAAAGGAAGTCTTGCCGACGCCTGTTAGGATTTCACTGCGGCCGAAATGGAACTGGCTGAGACTGCGTGACAAGTCGCTGGATCCAGCCAAGATAGCGCCACAACTTCATAATGTTCACCAGCAGGCTCAGCAGAGCAGCCGCCGTGTGCAGACCGAAGCAGAAGGCCTGTTCTGTGACAGGCCCCCTCCCCAAATTGCTCCAACTGGCCCGCAGTGGCGGGGTATCATAGATACACTAGGCTGGTGGCCCAAGCCGCAGAACCACTTCCCAGCTCACGAGCGGTGCGCACAGACCCAAATGGAGCATGTTTAATTACCCATGAATCCTCGGCTGGATAAAGGTCAGCTCTCTTCCTGGCCCGGCTCCCACCTTCTCCGTCTCCAGCAGAAGTTCATTAGTTTCAGTATCAGAGTGAAATCGGCCTCCCGCAGGCCCACTTGTGAACAGAGAGTCCTGGTAGCTAATGGTTTCTTATTTAGTTCCTTAACCCTCTTTTATTTGCACAAGTAATTGTCTACTTCTGAAGAGTCCCTTCCAGCCCATTTTCCGCATGTGTCGTCCCCGGAGACTGCAGTTTGAACTAATTTTGTTCATTAGAGCAGAATCCACAAATCCCCCCGTGTTCACGTGCAGCCGGGCTTCTCTTCTGAGGGGGATGATTCTCCCCCTCAGAGCAGACCCCCGAAAGACCACCGTCTGCCCAACTCCCTAAATGTGGAGGAGATTTGTAACATTTACAGGCGTGGCTGTTTGCAGGGACAGCACGTACAGGTTTGTCTTTCTTTCTTCCAGAAGACTGTATTTGTCAAATAATCCACTTGATTTCTGTGGCTCATTTTAAGATTCCAGAAACTAAGCATTTGCTTTAATGTCCTTGACCTCATCTGTGTGGATTCCAGTCAGCGGCATTTTTTACTCTTTAAATGTACTTTTATTCTCACTGGAAGTAATGTCTCTGCTTCGCTAAGTTTTATACTTAATGTGTTTGTAGCCGCAGTGTGAGAAAAGAGGTCTTGTGTTGGTGTACCTTGTAGTTCTTGGACTCTGCTCTTTATACCACATACAGGAGGATCTAACTTAAACATGCCAGACCTGCAGCATGAGACGGTGTCTCCCACATTAGCAGCAATGCGGGAGATAAGCGGAGGTACCAGGGAAGTCGAGCGAGCAGCCACCTGAGGCTCTCAGTCTGTAGCCATGCCGACGAGGGCAGCCCCTCGTGTCTGGTCCAGCTTGTCGGAGCTCACGCTTCTGTTATCTCCGGAAGACGGTAACTCACACATGGGGCCTGGGCGCGAGTCGGGGATAACTCCAGGAACCGGCCAACTCCACTCCCCTCCTCCCGCCGCTGGTTACGGGATCCTTGTGAGCCTCTGAAAAAGTATGTAATTTCCCATCTTGCAAAATGATAGGTTTGTTTCCCTGTTATTACAAGGGGGGCCGCATGCATTATGCATGCGCTCGGCAGACATGACAGGTCTTGCATTATTCATACAGAAATACATATTTCATAGAAAAAAAAAAAAGACAGAACTCTTGGCATCTATTGTGTTGAGACATCTCGTTATTCGGGCTATAATCTCAGGCTTCTCTAAAACAGGGAACTTGCCTTAAAACAAAAGCAGCCCCCCAGTGCAACTATGAATATTTGGCAATATACTCAAAGAACAAAGAGCAACAAAGGTAAACAATAAATATATTAGATTCATGTCATGGCCGCTGAGAGTATATGCGCATTCTGTGCTATTTGTATCTTGGTGACTCATGTTCCCGCTGGAGCCCTGAAATCTAAAGTAAACAGTTTGGACCGTGGAGGCCGTCAGCCTTAAATTTAATTATGTCTGCAGAGTCCCACTGTGTCAGAAAGATCGCGACCCTCCATAATCAGCACATTTCCAAGCTACCGTGTTGGTTTCCTTGGAGAGGAAGCCACAGCGCACTGGAGATTAGCTCAACGACAATACCTTAACAAAACTATCACAGTTTAAAAGAATCACAGCCCCGCCGTAAAGTGAAAGTCAGGCGCACGTCTAGAACAGGACAGATGCAAAGTAACGGCCCTCCTTGCGATCAAGCCAGACGGCACACAAAGCCAGGGCCGTTTCTTCTTCTCACTTTGCCTGTGACTTCCAGCACAACAGGTTTAAGCTAGCTGTCATTTTCTCTTAAAGAAGGCCAACTCAGTGCCCAGCAGAATCTGCATTTGGCTGCAGAAAAGTAAAAAGAGGTACTAGATAGATGAATAGGTGGATGGATGGATGGATGGATGGATGGATGATACAGTGAGTGGACAAAAAAACAGAAACACCTAAAATACATTCATACATTCATAGATACTGATATAAATCTAATATCAAAATGGAGAAGGGTCACCAAATCGCTTTCAGGACAATGTCAGTGTTTTTATGGATATTGTCATCAAGCTCTATACTGTGTGTAGTGAAACGATTCTTCAAGAACAATGAAAGATGAAGGTAGAAATTTACTTTGTACAGTACTCTGTGTTCATTCCATATGCAAACATTCCAGAAAGGTTCGATGAGTTTCCGATGCGGTGAATCGGGAGGCCAAGTAAAGTGTTCTACTTCATCCTGGTGTTCATGAAACCTGCGTTTGTTTAGCTGGGTAGGGGGCATTATCACCTTGGAATATGGGGACATAATGAGGGTTGAGTGTTTGCACCATAGATTATACCTGCTGCTGTAAAATGGGCTCATATTTGCTGGTCATATTATGACTGTGCAGAACAATTATCAAAAGCAATGCCTCCCAGCAGATGGCTTCCCATGCGCAGGGGGATAATCTGTGGTGTGGCTCTCAGACAAAAGGGGGTCTTTATTCAACAAGTGAAGGCAAACAGGTAATCAGAAAACAGGTAGGCAAAGAAACTCTTATGGGGAACAAGCAAGAAACAAAGGCAGTAATACACAATGCACAAGAGACTAACTAGAACACAAACACACAAAATGACTGACTAAAGACTGGGCCAGAGGACCTTTCTTACCTGCAATCTTACCCGTCGATGTGTATGCAGGCTTCCGGGGTAACCGTTAGGTCAGCTGTTCAAACCCAGGTGTGAGGACTCTTCGGCCAGTCAGTCCGCTAATTAGTAACCTAATTAGGGAGCTGCAGCGAAAACCTGCACACACAGCAGCCCTTTCTGCCCACCCTGGACTAGAGCATTTGCAGGCCCTTAAATATACACATGATGAAAGGAGAGACAGGTGTGGGCATTTAACATCCATTTTCTGAAACAGCCTGTCCTATACAGGTTCACAGGGGGGTCCAGAGCTGATCCCAGAAGGCACAGGCACAAGGCAGGGAACTACCCAAGACAGGGCACCAACCCATCACAGGGCACACTCCACACATATAGAACTATTGCAGAGACTTGAACCCTGGTCCAAGAAGTGAAAGGTGACAATACTAACCACTGTACCACCTTGCGGCTACAGGTAATTTAACAAGCACTAACCAGGAAGACTGAGAAACAGGTGGGGGGCAACTGACTAATACTAACCAATACCATGGGGGAGACTGGAAGAGCAAAGGTAACATCACTACAAACAGGAACAACAACTGAAAGCAAAGGAAGAGACTGTACACAAATACACCATTATACAGTTAACACCAATAAACCAGAAACCAGAAGTCTTAATACTAAACAGTCAAACCTACAACAAAAGAGGAGCCTGAATGACATGCCCACCCCCAACGGGAACCGACATAGAGAAAGGGGCAAGACAGGGACCCATTGTGAAAAATAAATTTAAACTTTCTCCAAATAAAAACCCATCCAGACATTGGTGAGAGAGGTCTCCTGAGTCCATATCACTTTTTTTCCCAATACTCACTGTTCCAAGTTTTGTTTCTTATTTTTCTTTGTACGTTGGCCTTGGACACCACACTGAATAAAGTTAACAGGAAGGCCACAAGTGTACTGAACTTATCAACTATTGATGTGGGTGTGGTAGTAAAAGTAGGTTCTACGTGGTACTAGCTGGGTGCTGGGTGTACCTAATCAAGCACCCATTGACGGTATCTGTTCATTTCAAAGTTCAATATTTTAAATGTTTCATGCTTAAAATTTGTCCCTCAGAAATCATACCTGAGACTGATTTGTGTGAATTTTCACCGTTACATGAAAGAACGTCAACCAACCTGCCGTCTCTGAATCTCTCGACTGCATGATTGTCTAACAGCAGTACGGCCTGCAGCACCTGACAATTCCTTCAGCTCTATCAGAGAGGAAAAAATGTATTCGAAAAAAGTTATTCAGAAACAGAAAATAGCATGGTGGTTAAGGACTGATCTGTTTTTGTGAGTGCTGGGGATGCCCGCGATGGAGGGGACCGCATTCGCCGATTAGCGAGCTAGCAGCGGGGAGTGCGATGGCTGATGGCGCCTGACCTCATTTTAATTCACGCTCGGGCGTTCCGAAAAATAGGCGCACATATTTAAGTGCTCTACAGCCTCTCATCACAGTGTGCAGCCGGCGCACATCCGTGCTCATGTGGGCAGAGTAAAACACCGCAAAACAAAAGTTTCACTCCCCAAATTTCCGTTTCCTTGTGAGCATGTTACTTTCTACCCTCCATCCATCCATGCATCCATTCATTTTCCATACCCGCTTGTCGCGGGGGGTCCTGAGGGTATCCCAGATGTTACAGACACAAGTTAACATCCATCACTCACTGTAATTTTGGCAATGTAGGAATTCATTTAAAAATGCATTGCTTGGAAATATATTACCTCAGTTGCCAAAGTGACTGTCCATCAATGAAACAATATGTATGTATGTATGTATATATGTTGCTAAATACAGCATCTGTCAGTGATATCTGGATGAAATTATGTTTTGTTAGCTACCCAGTTAGTAATGTTTTTTTTTTACAAAAAATATATTCCAGCTAGTCGATAATCCACCGCCAACTGCTTACACAATAGAGTCAGAAAGGGGGTGGAGCTTGATCCAGTCATCATAAAGCACAAGGTAGGGGAACTCCCTGGACAGGGATCCAGTCCATTGCAGAGTCCACACACACACACACATGCTCAAACACTATGGACAAATTAGAGTCTCCACATCATTGTATGTCTGTAAAGTGCAGCAGCTAATAATGTGATTACTACCAATAATGTAATAACATGCCAATAACAATAAATTTCTCAGTTCTTGATGTAATAAAAATTTATGATGTAATAACTGGCCAATAATGTTATACCTTATTGCATTATTGACAGAAAATTATTACGTTATTGGTTCAGAAAAGGTATTACATTATTGGCCAGTTATTACATTATTGGCTTCCACAGGAAGAAACTCACAACCCAGGGAGGACACGCACACTCTATGCAAAGTGGGGAGGAATTCTGCCCCCAAACCTGGAGGTGCTCAATGACACAATGTTAGCTAATCAACCTACCTACTAATAGGGAGAGACTATGAGGGCACAGTGCCGTACATTTCATCTAGACTCACAGGTTTTACCAAAACAATTTTCATTTGAAAATTTCAAAGCGTGAAATATTATACACATGCATATAATATATAAAACATTTTTAAAGATCATAAATGATCCAGATTATTTTATTAATTGCGACTCATATAAGGACATTTCTAACACATTCATATACACATAAATCAAAGAAAACACATTCTGTTCATCAGTTTCTCCTCATTTTATATCCCTCAATGGGTTTCATAGACACCAATTTCACACAAGTGGAGATTAAATTTTTATGTCTTAAGTGGGAAAAAACAAATCATTATTGTTGTTCATCAACCCCTCCATCCATCCAGCCATCCATCTTCCAGTCCCTTATGATGCTCAGGCTGACAGAGAGGCCTGGAGCATACTCCAGGCAGCACACTGTACAGGCTGAGGCACACCCTGGACTGGATGCCAGTCCATCCTAATCATGGTTGTTGCAGTAAAGTGCACAATAAAATAATATAAGAATTTGCCCCTCTGCTTTGTAGCTGCTAAAAATCACCTCCAAGCTCCCTGTGGTCGTACACAGTCAGCAGCCCCCACCCCGTGCTGATCCAATATGATATCATCCTGGTGCCTAGAGATCCCACGCAGGCTCCGGTGGGTAGATTCACATTCTCACGCTGGCTGACGGTCAGGTCTCCAGCCGAACCGAGCACACGGAGTCAGATTAAATTAGGATACGCTGCCTCTGTTCCCAAGGTTACTCCGTCTCCGGGGATTTTCGCTCGGTAGCACGGAAGCATCAACCCTGCCAAAGGCGGGGTGATTTTCTGAATAATTAGCGAGCGGCTGACCACGAGATGGCTAGCTGACCCGACGACCCGTCGACCCTGTTAACTGGCTCGCGGCAAGCGGGGGAAAGAGACGAAGGGGGGGGGAGGTGATCAGTGGCATTTCGCGGGGCCAGAGAAAGGGCGGCACCTGCGTATGACAGGAGAAGTCACGGCCGATGGAACTGTTTCATAATGGCACTTACCTCCTGCTCAAACAGGCTGACTCAAATGCCATCCAATTATAACAACTTTGCATACAAGTCAAGTTCCCAGCTATTGGCTTTACAGACCAAACTAGAAGTTTACATTTATCACTATACATCCATCCATCCATCGATCCAGCTTCAAACCACTTATTCAGTATTATCCTGCGGTGACTCTGGGTCCCATCCCAGGAAGCTCAGGGTACACATCACTGGGATGCCATTCAATAAATCTCAATCTGCCATTCAGGAAGCACTCAGAAAAACCCTCAAAAATAGGTCTTTACCACATAATTATACTGTTTTCTTATCTTACATATCCAGGCCATTCACATTCTGTGTCACTGGTGACTCCCTCCTAACTGCTGAGCTGAGAAAGTCACGGTCCATTTGTGTATTTCTTGTGTCTTACCTCAGCATTCAGAGAACGAGGCCGAGAAGATGGACGGGAAGAATTTCCTTGGCGGAGGAGTGTCCCCAAATGACATTAGCCTCCCTTGTGTATCTTTGCATATCTTTAGAAAGATGAATCAAATTTCCACAAAACCCTGTAAGCCAGTGTCAACATTAATAAGAAATAGCTGTGGCACCTCCAGCTTTACCAGTTTTCCTGGAACAATGAGCTTCCTGGACTCCCCTGTGAGTCCTAATGGGGTGATGCTCTCATTTTGAACCTACATTGCAGGGAACTTATCAATGCCAATCAGTTTCAGTTTCACCCCTAGGGGAACTAAGGATTGAACCAATGAGGACTGGACCTGTCAGTGACTGACAGCGCATAATGAACCCACCCACTGTGGGTCTGGAAGCCACGTTTTAGCGGCGAGTATTAAAATGCCGATTGTCACGTCCTGCTGTTTTCACATCAGTGCCACCACACTCTGCCCCCAACGGGCTTACGAGGAACCATTGGTATGCCGTGCCATAATGGCATCCAGGAAGTTCTGCAGCTACTGTCCGCAGGTGAATCGCAATGAACAAAACTGCACCTCTTCCTTCCCCTGTCAGAGCTGCCTCGAAGCTGACGGGGGGGGGGGGGGGGGGACATTTTCGGGGGTTACTGTTAGCTATTCGAGCCAACTGATTGCTCAGAGATGGCTTTAAACATGAACTCCTAAGTGCTTCACTAATAGGCTGGCCCTCTTCCATAGTTTTTGGCCCTCTCTCTCTCACCACAATGTATGGTAATTACCACGGTAATTACTGTCACTCAGTGTAAATCCACCATATGAAGTATACAGTTAACAGTACAGGTGCTCTCCATTATTGTAAGAATCTCTGACGTCACCGGAGAGGTCCCTGTCCTTGCTGCATCTCCACGGTAACACTAAGGTCTTCAGCTCAGCTGCGGCTTCTATATTTCTTTGTTCACACACACACACACACACACACACACACACACACGCACACACTCGAACGCACTCCATTACTTACAGATTACATCCATAAAGTTGTGTGCATTATACAGTGCTGAGAGCCCCCATTGGCAGTGTGGTGGATTAGTGGACCAAGAGACTCGGGTGACTTTTCAGATCTGCAGCTTTCATGTTCCCTCTGTTGGTTCTCCTGGTGTTTTTCTGGGCTTTTAGTTCTCGCGTGTTATCTTCAGGTAAATGGATGATCCAAAACTGCCATAAGGATGTGACTTTCACAGGGTCAGAGTGAGAGTCGCTATGTGTGTCTGCGAGGGTCTTGCTGTGAACTGCTCTCTTCTTCCAGACAGCCCACGTTGGGCTGGTGCTTAATGAACTGCTCATACCCGAGGATGACCTGTGAATCTGGCAAGACAAAATATCTCAAAATCCACACGGCATGCAGATCTCTGGGATTTTCCCATATTCACATGTCGTGTTTCACACAAAACATTCTGTTTGATTAGCTAATGATAGTATATCTTCCACTGCGTATTTTCACCTGCCTGTAGCACAGTCTGTCGGCTCTTTTGTTCAGTCATCTGGTTTTACTCGTTTTGTAACTTTCACTTTTCAAACACCTTTGCATCTCACGCTGGCTGACTAGTAATGCCAAACCCAACGATTTTGGCTGACCAATTAAGGATAAAACACCCCCTTGCCAAAATTAAACTGCTTCAATTAGCAGCCATCCCGTTTCCAGTCTGTGTTCTTAACCACTGCGCCATCTACTGCCTGGTGCGGCAATTTCGTAAAGGCTCCACACACTCATTGTCCTCTTCATGTGTGTGAGGCACTCGGCTCATTGTGCCACTTGAAAGGAACATCCGTCATCCTCTCTTTCCATTATGCGGCCACTGCTTAAACCGATTTGAAAAAGAAATGTCTTCGCCTTTATTGTTTCACCTGTTTTTCTCAACCTTAATCGCTTCACTTCTCCCCCGGTGGGTAAACTGCTTCTAGAGCGAAGGGGGAAATTTACTTGCATGGCCCCTGCGAACTTTGCATTTTAATGATGATAAACGAACATTTCAGAAGTCGTGGGCCCTTAAGTTGCCTGCTGTAATGTGAGCTTGTTCCTGAGAGAGGAAGAGTGAGATAATAAAGGACGCGTTCTGACAGCAGAGGTACCAGCTAAAGGTATTTGGGCTGGCGGCCCTGTGTGTCCTCCAAGTACCTAGGCGCTCCACCTGCTGATTCCTGATGAATTAGACTATCAAAAAGCCATTTCCTGCAACCCCCGTGATCATATTGCCGACTCTCCACTGTTTTCCGATCATCCTTGTTGTTTATTCCCACGATTCCGACTTCCTCTTGGGTGCAGTGATATCAACGCCAACCATAGGCAGCCGTATTGAAAATACCTCCAGCCGATCAATTAAATCGGGCTTGGTGCTATGAGACTGAACACAATACCTGTTTAATGTTTAATCAGCGGTCTCGTGAGCTGGTGTGGGACTCAAGAGTGCTCATCTCTTTTTCATGATGCTCAGATTCATTTAAGGGATAAGGTGTGAGTTGTGGTAATTAATACCTACATTGCAGGGCAAATGGTTAATTACACCACTTTGTCTGAGCTTATTTCCTCGTGGCATCTTCTGTGGATGCTCTGCCACACTCCAAAGCACAACCCAAATGCCCAGAGCATCAAATTCCTAGAAGAGGTGTTGCAGGAACGGTGAAGATTAAGATCAAGACTGTGATCCCGGTGGGAAATCCTGGTGCATACAAACGAACATACTCATAGTGCCAGGCAGGCAAGGTCCAAAGACAGTACACATAGTGCAAACAAATTAAATGTAGCTTAAACAAAGTACACGACTAATAATAATATTAGCTAACAGTTAACTTCCCAGCATCACTATCATCCAACGAACTCCTAGCATATGCAGGTGAGTGTATAGTCATTGATTGTTTTTTTTTAGTTATTATTCGTATATTATTTTTATTTTTTTTTAAATCCTAAACATTCAGAAAATAGGGTAGCTACCGGTAGGGAGCACCAACCAGCTATTTCATACACCACCTTCAAGGATCTCCTACTAGATGACTGAGTACACATGTCAATCCAAACATCTATTTTCCAACAGCACTTTTCCAGTGCAAGATCACAGTAATCCTGGAGCCAAACTATGTGTTGATCCCGACCCTAATTAGCATTACCTTTTCCAAACTGTACCTCCCTGCTGGAGAACCTTCCAAACCATCTGCCTAGCACAGACTCTCCAGGATGCAGTATGTTTGGCCCTGTTTTTTACAATCTGTGGATTCCACCTGGAGGTGAAATTGAAGGTTCTTCCACCATGAGGTACAACTGCGTGACATAGTTATGCCTCTCTTACTTATTTACTGTCCCAAAAAAGGTAATTCAAGACCAGGCAAGAGTAACAGAAGCATTTTACTACTGGCCCATTGTTTGTTTTATCAGACACTAACAGGATCAATCTGCTACACTGCAGCCATTTTAAATTCTGTAGTCCAGTATTTAATTATTCCAAGTTATGAATGCAATCAACAATCACATATTAATTTGAATTTAAATGATTTTGACAGTATATGGTTGCAGTGGGAACCTAGAGTTATTTGCAGGCAGCACAAGGAATTGGACAAGGGGCAGAGGCTCCCTTTACAAGAGGCCCTGATATATCCCCTCTTATAATAATACAGATCTGCAGCTCATGTAATAGCCCTGTACTATATTAATCATATGTTGAATTACACTGTATTGTGTCTCAGCCAATCCTATTTCTCGTTCAAGGTTCATCTGATGTAATAGTGTCCCCGCTGCATGTGACCGACTTAACTCACCTTCCCCTATTATCCCTTACTATCTCCACCAACTTACAGGGCAGCCTCACGCCAAACAACCCCGAAAGCCCAGAAAGCCGCGCGTCTCCTCCCAGCAGGACCAGAACCACGGTTCCGGCTCCTGAAGCTAAATCTGGATGCCACGGCATGCAAACGGAAACCAGCTGCCATGGTAACGCAGGATCGCCGTCTGGGTGTTTTTTTTTTTTTTTTGCACCCCGGCAGCAGGGGCAAGGGAGAGGTCACCGCGGGGACCCCAGGAGCAGGGGGCAGGTTGCCATGGTTCCCAAGCAGCGGGGATGGGTTACCATGGCATGAGCGGTGGCTCACCAGCTTGGAGTCATGCAGCTGTAATCACAAGCCTTCAATTAGCAATCTCCAGAGAGCACCAAGGACAATTAGACAGCATGGTCCCTGGCAGGCAAACGGCATTCTAATACAGCCCTGCCAGGGAGACGGCGGGCGCAGGGTACGGCAGAGGAGCGGCTTCGGAAACGCCTGGGAGTCAATCAATCAACCAGTCAAGTCGTACGAAATATAACACGTTTCTAAAGAGGTCATAGAAAGGGACATTTGCTAAAGGAAGCTGAAAGGAAAAATACAACACACCTGTAAAAAAAATAAAATTATTAATTTTATAAAAGTATATGATCAACTAATACTCCTGAAATATTACCACTAGGGGCCAAAGTTATTGATGGTAATGTTGAAAACTGCTCCTCCGGCTGTAGTGTGAAGGTTATCACCTTGAAATTTGTGCTACATTTTGCACCGCTGCTCTTTCTAACCCTACTTTTAAAAAATAATTATTCAAGTTTTAGCACATTTCGTTGCAGTACATTCTGCTTTTAAGCATTACTGAAGCAGTACTACTTGCAACCTAGAGAAATAATAACTAGCTGCCAAAGAGCACATGAGCGCCACATACACTCCCCCAGCCGGCCAGCCTGGAGGAGCCTTTTTAAAAGCCCTTTAATTGATTCCACCTGAGCATTAGCTTAATGAGCCCACGGTCCTCAGCATCTGTGCGGTGGCAGCAGGTGGGCGTGGCCACGCCGGCCACCCGCCAGCCAGAGCGAATGCATTAATCTGAAATCTAATCATAATCGGTGGCGCTAATTTGTCTGCGGGACCAAAGGAGACAAATACAATCAGACTGAAGTACCACGAAATTAGCATAGACACTTTTTTTTAGCCCCCACCCAACCACCCCACCCCACCCCCGCATTGCCTGTTGCAGCTTAATAGATGCAGATTCCAGATCTTTTTCAATAACAGCTCCATCAGCCATAATTGACGAAGAGGCTGGATTGAGCGAATATTCATGGAGACGTTTAGAGGTGGGGCTTGCAGTGCAGAGCTTGCATTTATCGATAGCACATTTAAACCTCCTTTCTTACAGACCTCCATTTTCCAAAGGCCGGTAAGGGCGGCCTTACCTCGCCTTTACGCAAGCGACAGTTATTTAGCATAGTCGGCCCATTACCTGCTACCGGGGTCTATTAGGCACCCTCCAGAGTCTGCCATGCTGACTACAGCTGAACATTTGAAGTTAGCATAGAACGAGGGTATGAATGAAGAGAAATCAGCACCGAATACCAAACCAGTATTTAATATGCAGGCCAGGCTGCATTTTCAAACATCTATAGGGGTCAATGAGGAAATTACCAGCGACCCTTTAAGTTATGCTAATGTACGTATGAGACTCTTTCCAGGGAGGCAAACGACTCAAGCACATCAGGTCTGGCAACAGCTGGTGCAGGACTGGAGTACCCCACACTCCTTCTGCAATGCTTGCGTTTCCTTTTCCTGTTTGCCATATTTATGTTCTGTTACATCTGTCTCACACTGTAATTATTACAGCTTGTACACAGTAATTCAGCGAACCTGGAAGTTGAGCAGTTTTGACAGTTTGGGGGGGGGGGGGTGTGGTTCAGCTGGCTGAGCCTCTACGCCTTTGATGGGAAGGTTGCGGGTTCGAGCTCCGCTTTGGCAGTACAGCCTCATGTCTTTGGGCCCTTCATCGGGGCCTCCAGCCCCCCGCTCCATGGCTGCATGGTAAACAGCTGTCCTTTGCTGCCAAGCCAGATCTCACCTACATATGGGTGTGTCATGGAGGGCAGGCTGGGGTCGGGGAAAAGAGAATTCTCCCACTGGGATTAATGAAAGTGTCATTAAATACATTTCTGTAATTCAGTCAGGGAGACATGGTGGCTCAGTGGGTAGCACTGCTGGCTCACACCTACAGATGTCCCCACAATAAATAAAAAAACCTGTTATTTTGACATTGTGAGGGGCATTTTTTCAGTCCCCGCAAGGAGAAATTGAGTTATATAAAAATCTGTAGCTACAATCAAAAAACTAACTGTTGAAAGTCTTATATTTTGTTTGGTTACTTATGGCTAAGATTAGGGCTGGGTAGAGGTTAAGGTTGTTGTTGTTGGGATTAGGGTATTTCCCATCAAAATGAAAGGGCAGTCTCCAAAAAGATATGAAAACAAACATGTTCTGCGTATGTGTGTTTGTGTGTGTGTGTGCGTGTGGCGCTTATTTGTTCTCCACATGTTGTAAGAGTCTTGCTTGGCAGTACGATGGCATGCAGTTAGATGGCCTGTTATCTAAATTGGCCATCACTGACATGTCTCTGGGCAGTCAGGAATCCCGTCCAGAGCGTTCCCCTGTCTTGGATGGGCCCCAAACGTGACCCTGTAATAGGCATGCAGATGGAAAATTGGTGGACATTCAGTCAGGTTAGTGGGTCTTCGTGTCATGCCACAGCTGTTAGTCCCACAGCCTCCCATATTCAAAACAGGTGGTGATGGATTAGAGATGGATTTTGAGACGGCGGGAGCTCCACCCACAAGGAAAATGCCTGCACTTCCTGACAGTGCAGATGCATTATGGGTAAGCAGCACTCACAAGTTAACAGAGCAGCCTTTGATTTTTTTTATCGCCTTCCGGCTCTCGCGCTTATTGCCGCAGAGTGACTGTACGTGGCACCCATCCCCCCACTGTTAATTATGTTACATTAATACAGTGTGGCTCACACTGAAGCGTGTCAGTGCTGCTCATGTTAAGCTTAAGCTGAGAAACACAAATTAAAACTATAAAATGGGATGTGCTGTGTGTACGCTTTTATACTGATTGTTCCACGGGCCATATTTTATCTAAATTCCCCTGCAAGTGTCAAAATATGGAAAGGGCTGAAAAGTGTTGTAATTAATCTTTACTTTAGTGAGGGCTGTCGGTCCTGAGTCAGAATATAAGACATGCAATGTCTACCGAATGACACAGAGCGATATAAAGCGACAAAATAATAATAATAATAATAATAATTATTATTATTATTATTATTATTGTTGTTGTTGTTGTTGTTAAGTGACAAAAGTATAGTAATGGAAACTCAATCTCAATGTAGCTGTTAATCTCTACACAGTGACTTTTTTGTTAGGAGGAGATTGGTTGATTTATTTTAATTATTGGCATTTAATACATCCAGAAGTGACACAGGAAAATTAAAAACACTAGAATAGTCGTGTATATTATGGGGATGGAAAACATAAAAGAACAAATGTTATTCATACAGATACAGCAGCAAGGACAAAGGTGATGAATTACAATGTCTCACAACAACAAGCATCACCCACACAAGGGCTGACCCGTGACACGCGCCCAGTGTTTTCTTGGGTTCTCGCCAACACCGCCTTCACCGTCCACCCGCAGTCCAAAGGCTTCCTCTTGGTTTCACTTTCAAAACGTGTGACTGTGGCCATGAATTTCTGTGGGTGTTCACGCACCCGGCAACACGCTGCCATCCCCTCCACCATTCACCCTGGCTTGGTGCCCCCTGTTTCCCAGGATAGACTCTGGATCATCACTCTTATCGGATAAACAGTTATTAAAAATGGAACGATAGATGAATGTGTTGAGACAGGCCATGAAAATTTTTACTGCTCAAAAGTGTGGTTTAATTTCTCAGTAGAATCACTGGATAAGTCATTTAATCTCAGAAAGTACATTTGTTGACTAAATTACTTCTCCTGAAATTGCTATTGTAGAAACAAACAGCTTAAAAAGAGATTCAAAATCAGACCTTAGATTGAGGTATGTCACTGGAGCTCAAGAAGGGAAGCAGTGAAGATCAGACTTTAATCTTATTTTAAGATGTTTTGAGAAACTTGGAATGGAGGCAACGTGAGATTTCCCCAAGATCCTTGTTGAGATTTACCTTTTAGATCCAACCAAGCTTTCTGTGAGATTTTCAAAGACAATTTCTCACAAGAAAATTCTGGGATATCGTGAGTCTCATCTTTGTGGTCTAGTGGTGCAGTGAGTTATGAAAATAAAATGAAAAAATCAAAGATTTTTTTACAAAAGTTTTTCCTTTCCTACCGTATTGAACCACAACTTGTGCCCCATAATGATGCTTCTCTGATCACTGAGCAGGTCGTGCTGTTTTTACGGCCCTGGATTTTTAAAAAGCTGCTGGATTCTGTTATAGAAGATTCTAGCTTGTTTATATATAGTGAAGGAAATGTGAATCGCTTTGGGAAAAAAAATAACCAACTATATAAATGGGTTAACCATAAAAATAAGTTATATAACCATCCATCCATCCATCTTCTGTAAGACTTTTCCATTTCAGGGTAATTGTGAGCACGGAACCAATGCTGAGAAACACTGGCGATGAGGCAGGGAGCCCTCTGGACGGAATATCAATCCATCACAGAGCACACACTCCATAAGCCTAACTATGCTGTATGACATAACTCATATAAATCTACTGCACACGCGACAATGTAAGTCCTTAACAGCCTGGCTGAGACATGGACGATGGGCTAATACGTATATTACTGGGGTAGTGAATAAATTATTGTCTTTCACCACATACAAGTATCCCCTGTTCTTTGCTTCTAGCATCTCCACATTTTCCATAGATGTACATCGTAGACGCCGTGCCAACGCCTAACTGCCTTTGCCCTCCATTTCTTCTATTTGTGGCGGACAGTTCATCTGCAGCATTAAAAATCAAGGAAAATAGCCGCTCCCTGAGTGACCGGGCCGAGTCATTGACAAGCATTCAGAGAGCAGAACATACAAACAACCGGATGCTACCCAACAGAGGACATCCTGATAGGGTTTCATCCCCCTTTAGCCAGGCCTGCCAACAGCAATTTACTGAGCAGTGGAAACGCGGCCGGTAAACAGTGTTTAAATTACTGCACGTGTAGTGGCACTGGCTGCCGCTGTCAAGCTATCAGACTAAAAAAAACAAATAAAATGGTCTCCAGCGAGGAGCACAGGTGAGCTTCCACTGACAGCTGGTTGCACACTGGCATGGATTGAAGGGCTGACAAGTACACGATGCAAATTGTTCTTCGTTGTCCAACCCGCAAAACAAGAACATGAACCGGGGTCACTCACTTAGGACTTTAGACAAGGCAGTTATCAGCGTTCATTAAGGGATGAGATTCCAATGTGCCCTGGCGGTAACAGCAAAAAGAATTATGTACCACAGGCACAGGAAGGAAAGAATGAAGGGAAGAAGGATAGATGGAAATATAAAAGGAAGGAAAGAAGAAAGGAGGGAAGGATGGAAAGAAGGAAGGAAGTAAGAAGGAAGGAAGGATGGATGCAGGAAGGGAGGGAATAAGAAAGGCAGGAAGCAAGAATGGAAGAAGGAAGGAAAGAAGAAAGGGAGGAAGGTAGGAATAAAGGAAGGAAAGAATAAAGGAAAGCTGGAAGGATGGAAAGAAAAAGATTGAAGCAAGTAAGGAAAGAAGGAAGGGTGGGGGGCTGGAGGGAGGGAATAAGAAAGGCAAGAAACCTGAAAGGGAAGAAGGAAGGAAGGAAGGAGGAGAGAAAGGAAAGAAGGAAGGGAGGAAGGAAGGAAGCAGGGAAGGGGACCAAAGCACAGCTGAGTGTTTGAAAAATTAAATAACAATCCTTGTGTTACCTTGCCCAAAAGAGAAGCTCTCAGATCTTCAGTCTGGTCTGAATGTGCAAAGGGAAAGTACAGGTACAATACAACACAACCACTGGAAACCCTCTTCTGCCCTCGGTGCCTTTTTATCGACAGCTACAGACAATTCAACTAAATTAAATTTTAAAAATCCATGTTACTCATTGCGAAGTTGAGATATCAGTCAATTCACAATTACGTTTGAGTGTTGACATTCCTTTCATCCTCGCTTGTTATGGTAGGAATCCACAGATCCAGCAATTGGCTGTATCACAGAGAAGTGGACCTACATCGAAAAAGGTAGCTCCCCATTGACAGACATTCAGCTGCATGAACAATTGCAAAATAAGTGGCTTTGGTAAAAAGTGCTAAACAAATAAATATTAATATTTACTAATATTGCATGAACATCTTGTCCCCTTTGATGAAAAAAGACCTCTTGAGGCTTTGACCTCTTCCATACAGCTTCAACGACAGATTAACCTTCAGGAGAGTGATTACTTGGAATCAATCTTGGATTGCAAAGAAAGCCTGGTATAACGTTCAAAGGTCTGCTCTCACACAATGGCCTAGGTTCAATGGACACATTTAAATGACTAATAAAGTAGGACATTGGCACCATCACTGGTGAAAACTATCACTTGTAAAGGTCAGCAGCGCTGGCAAAGACTATCATTTATAAAGGTCAATAACACTGGCAAAGGCTACTCGTTATAAAGGTCAAGAGTGTTGGCAAAGTTATAAAAATCAGGTTTCCTGCCCGGTGTTCTTTTTCCTGTTCCTGTCCAAATGTTTCATCCATTCTCCCAGCAACAGGAAAGTGACTAGTGCCAACCACTGTGGCTTTCCTGATAACTGAAACGCCACCCACAGCCTGATATGTGCACTGTGTTGCTAAAATTGTTGTCCTGATGTTAATATCAGAAATGCTCTGTTCATGATGCCATTTTAATTCTAATGCCTTAATTCTCAACATTCTTGCTCCCATTCACAGTAATGTTGCCATACATTCCTTCTCTCATGCTAACACTCTCCCTCTCACACTAATGCTCCCATGCTCACGCTAATGCTCCTATGTTCCTTCTTACAGTCCTTCTCTCATGCTAACACTCTCCCTCTCATGCTAATGTTCCCATGCTCACGCTAATGGTCCTATGTTCATTCTTACATTCCTTCTCTCATGCTAACACTCTCCCTCTCACGCTAATGGTCCTATGTTCATTCTTACAGTCCTTCTCTCATGCTAACACTCTCCCTCTCACGCTAATGCTCCCATGCTCACGCTAATGGTCCTATGTTCATTCTTACAGTCCTTCTCCCATGCTAACACTCTCCCTCTCACGCTAATGCTCCCATGCTCACGCTAATGCTCCTATGGTCATTCTTATATTCCTTCACTCATTCTCATTTTCAATGATGGGATGGGGTGGAATTCTCAGTTTCATAGCTGATTATGAAACTTGTACCATTAGGATCACATTTGCATGTTACCTCTGAATAAACTTCATACTTTCTAACATTTCTGGCAGTGTGCTCGGTACGAAGTGAATGAAAAGTGAAAGTATAAAACTTCTCTGAAGTGAAGCTGACCTTTGATGTACATCTATAGATATAATATTGCTCTCATCATTTTTGAAAATTATTCAGCAGAGTAATAAGTAACATAAAAGGGTAATAAGACAATCATAAAAGAAATTAATAACAAATGTAAGCCTACTTTTCAGATCTCTTCCTTGATGATATTTAAATATGGGTTTTTATTTGTATCACTTCTTGTTATCTATAAGAATGAGCAATATTAAGTTATATAAATCCATTCATTCCTCATCATAAACTGGAAACATCATAAACAGCTGGAAGCAAAAATGTTTCCAAGCTAAATACTCACCATATGTGTCTCTGTCCAGTCAATGGATTTTAGACTTGTCATAAGGTTCTATCTCTCTGATTACCCCAGTTTTTGCTGTTCTGTGTATTTATGCAAAGAGACAGCATCAGAAAAACTTCATTTTCTCAGATTCCACTCCTGCTTTATTGGCAGTTGTGTGGCTTCTGCTCCAGTACTGCTTATACTTGGCAGTTATTGGAAGTTCAGACTAGCTGCACTCATGCCTAGTTGACTCCTTGACGGCCCAAACGCTATTTGCCTCTCTGGTACATTCCTTTGGGCAAAAGCATCTGGTAAATATGTAAAATGTAAATGCTAATAAATTAGTTAACGTGGCCTCTAGGTTCTACTATGCCTCTGGCTAATTTCACATATATAACGTGCATATACATATTGGAGTAGGTAATGCGCATATACAGTACATCTCACCATCCTACATAATATTCATACGGATAGCATGGAGCACTGATCTAACTGTGGCTTGGCATCAGCAATACACATCATTTCCTACGTCAGTGCAAAGTTTAACGGCATAATAAGCTTCTTAGCTTTAAAATTTGTTTTCAAATTGCTGTACTTGTGGTTATTATACATCACAAAAAAAAACAAAGAAGTCTTTTTGAAAGGATAATTACTGTATTTTCCCTGACTCAGGGGAAATAAAGGTAAAATTGCCCATATTTATATAAAGCGATTATTCAGTATTTGCTTGTTTCATTTAACAAAATATTACCATTTTTTGTTGCTCATTCTATTGTACTTATATTCTGACCTTTGTGACTTGTAATACTACACTCCCATTTTCTGACTGTTGTCAAAGTTGGCGTGAAACTGCGTGTTAAAACGGAAGTGACCTTTTATGAAACAGTGCCTGCACTGTCCTTCAGACCATCTGTGATGACCCTGCCTCGCCGTACGCTTAAATTTAAACCATGCACCCCCCTCCCGGCCCCCACCCCCGCCTCCAACAGCAATCAGCGAGCTTGTACACTCAATTTTAAGGCTCCTCACGTCAGCTGTGCGTGATAAAAATGCTGCCCCGGCTAGGAGACTGTTTGTGGTGTATTTTTTTTTATCAAATCTAATGTCATATTACAAGGCAAACCATAGTATTCTGGGGGGCAGTGCTCATACATCAAAAACCCATCTGTCAGTTACGACTATGAAAGGGAAATGTTACAACAATGCCAAAGCCTTTCTGAAAGGAGGCCTGGTAATTCATCTTAGCAGGGTGTGTGGTGGGCGGACCAGCAGCTCAGCAGGGGTGACCCGGTGGCTCAGTGGGAAGCATTGTCACCTCACACCTCCAGAGTTGGGTGTTTGAATTTCACCTTCGCTCTGCACGTGTGGAATTTGCATTGCCTAGAGACCTGGAGCTAGAGTAATTGGCATGTGCATTGTGATGGACCAGCATCCTGTTCAGAATGTCCTTGTGGCCTGTTTCACTTCAGATAGGCTCCACCCCCATTTGACCTTGAACTGGATGAGGTGGAACAAGGATATCTACAGCTATGATGTGTTAGTTATTAGACACCACTAAATAACCAACCAAGTTATCCTCATTGAACCACTCCAGTTAAATGTATGCTTCTGCCTGGCAGAAATGCTGTCAGAGGAGACATAACCGGCAAGTAACGGTTGGGTTTTAGCATCATTATCCACCTGAGAAGCCATTAGGCGCAATGAACATAGACGGGATAATTACAAGTGGGAAATATGGCCCATCCTGATCACTGCGCATCGTGAAAAATGACGCTCACTTTTTGTTACTTTCTAGTGTCTCTACATATGTTAGTTCTGATAGTTAAATGTGCCCCCCCCCCGCCCCAGTGGAATGGAATTGAAATTCATACACATTCATTCACACCAAAACTGGATCAGAAATAATTATTCAAACGATAATGATAAAACGGCTCGTTCAGATTCCCAGCTCTCACCAACATATCATCAGAAATGGAGCTTTTTCAAATCGCCCCTTTCTTCTGTCCCGCTTTGAATTCCGATGAAGTCCCATCCACGGTTTCGACATCAAATGATCACTTTTATTTAAGTTTAATCCTTAATAGATATTTCATGGGCCCTGCCCAAACATTCCTTTGCAGTTCCAGCTCCTTTAAAGAGGACAGCAGTGTTTCCCATTACAGCCGGCGGATAATTGAGTGTTTTAAAGGTACGACAGCTACTTTAAGGTATGGGGATTATCAACCCGTTACAGGGAGAAATTGGTCCAGCCGAGCTCATTATTAATCATTATGTTAGCTTGTGTTTCCTTACAGTCCGTGATCGCTATGCCCCATTTCACACACACCTTAATTTTCGGTTCAGTGGAGTTTTCATTTCAGTGAAAAGCAGAGTGAGTTTATAGAGTAAAATAACTGCACCCTGTATCGCAGCACGTGTGTGGAAAGGGGGGTGTGTGGGTGTCTTGACTGAGATAAGGTAAGGAGTCCTTCAGTCACCCACAGTAATATTACTAATGACATAAATGGCTTCTGCCCACCCCCCCCAATACTGCCCCTACCCCTCGGCGGCCAGATCTAGTTTGATTTCCTCCTCCACCCATCCAGGCTGCCAGTGTTCTTCAGCTATCTTCTACAAACATCTATCTTTCTGTCTTGTTTCACCCCATTCGCTGGAAAGGTGGCGAAACCCCATTAAAATCCCAGTTCACTCCACCAATCACATGGATCCCTTCACCCTCCCGACGCGATTGAGTCTCTCTGTGTGGATTTTGATTGTCTGTCACTGGCTCGTCAATCCGATTAGATGATCTGCGTAATCAAAGGAAGGGAGGCGAAATCCTCTCATGAGTGGGATTTTCCTCGCACAAACAGCTCTCGAAATTCTCTGTCAAACACACAGATTTCGACGTCCCCGGGTGACACAAATATTCCTATTTCACTTTCAATTTTTAGCCATGTCATCGCACAGTAGGGAGACAGTTCATACGAGCGGCCTCACCGCAGTAGCGAAGCAGCCGATGTTTATGTTTCCACGGTGACATTTCTTTTTTTCCGTTGTTTCTGTCTGGATCACAGAGGGCGCCGCCACCTGCCTTTTACCTGCTTTCACATGGGCATCCGTCATCTCCACCCCCATGCTGTGCCAAGTGTCCATCTACCTGTGGGTTCTGGTTTGTAATGAGAGTGTGTCACCTCGCCTAAACTTTAATGCCTGTATCATTAGCCTCTGGTGCCATGACAACGGTATTGCATATATAGTAACCGTGACAGTTTCATCAGATTGTTACAGCACGGGCACAGATAAGAGGCATGGCACCCTTATTCTGAGTGTGGGTGCCGAGGTATCTGTCGTATTTCTGTATTTAATTCTGGAGTGCTACTCCCCCCCCCCCACACACATCTGTAGGACAGATATGCAGAAGACACGAACAACTTTCGGGGGGTGGTGTGTCACTGCCTCATTTCTGTGTCTGCCAGTGCTGCAGGTACCTCTTGTTAATGGTCTACCCTGCCCAGTTGTGATCCAGAGGAAATTTTCCAGTGAGGAGCCTCAAATCCAATCTGAAGTGGGAGGAAGCAAAATTAAGCCCCCCCCCACATACACACATACACACACACACCCTTATTCCTTCCTTTAGGTCTGGCACATACTTAGTCCATGGATTAGATGCAGGGACAGCACACGGCATAAGGAGAAAGGCAGCAGGATCAGGGCAAAGCACCACGGGATAAATGTTGTCACTGAGGGAACGTGCTCCTCTGCACAGCCCCCCAATCCCTTACCGAAGCCCCCAGAAGCCCTCAGGAACTTTAATGCCGCGCTCCAGATCCCTCTAAGAATACTATGTCCCATAAATATGACATCGCTTCTCCAAACTTCCCCTCGCTCCAGGTAAACAAGACCAATGTGTTCTTCCCAGCAATCAGTGGGATCATCTTTTCTTTGGAGTCTCCAGAGAAGAGATCATCACCAAATCAGCCAGGATGAGACAGCGAAGGCTCAGGCAGAGAGGGAACCATGGGCCAAATTAACCCATTTATAACCAGTTTGCTTTGATCAGAATGTTCAAATCCCATGGTTGGCAGGGTGATTTCGCTATTGAGCCTTTGAGCAAGGCCCTTAACCCTAATTCCTCTAGGTATACCAAATGTAAAAATAATACACATTAGTCATTACATTGATATGTTTCAATATACCAGAAGCACTCTTAATTTAATTAGGTTGATTCAGGATTGCCGTTCCTGGATCATCGTATTGATGTGAAAAAGCCTTTGGATATCTTATCTGTCGATACCCTGAAATCAGAGTGTGACACAACAAGTTCAGGGATCTGCTGTTCCATGGGGGACAGAGATCAGCACCACACTGATGGACAGCAACCGTGAAAGAGCCGCCCTTGAGAAATGCAGGCGGGATGCAGTGGGTGGAGCCTCCTCCCCAGCACTGCTTAAACGTGGGGGGGCAGGGAGGAGGGAGCAGTAAGCAACTATAGTGGAGAAGATTATTTCAACACGCCATCTAAATGATAGAAATTCCATATGTTTTATAAATACAGTAAGTAATGTGAATTTCATGTCCAGTACAGATGTCAACGAAGCCACACTGGACTTTAACACGGTGGTTAGTCAGATTTT
>JAODKL010000135.1:8731853-8744141 GCA_026780765.1 Petrocephalus schoutedeni
TCTGTGAGGAACATATGGGACAGACTGTGGCATAACGATCATGAATAACCAGGTACAGCCAGTGCTCCAGAAATTGCCGTCAAACTTCAGTGTCACTTTCCCCTTGCTAACTTACAGTGCGCTTGGGAAACAGAGCAGCCTGGCAAAGCATCGGATCTCATTATAGAGAAGGCCGGGGAAGAAAAAAAGAATGTTAGAAAAACTGAAAGTAGGTGTGTATCTGGGAAATGTGCTACATGCAGCAGGGCGTCACAGGGATCAAAAAAAAAAGGTGTTAATTACACCAAGCCCCGCGCTAGCAGACTCCCTGTGAAGCTCACCCACGTTCTCTCCCGCAAACGTGCTAACGTCTCACAAACCGAAGCCCCGGGAGCCCGGAAAAACAAACAGGGTAAGCCCGACACGGCCGATGAACGATGGGGGGAGGGGACTGCACCCGGCATTTCCGTGTCCACCGCATCCGACGGCATCCCGCATCAGTGTCACCACGGATACCGAAATGAACAACGCGGCGTGACGGAGGAAGATAACGTGCCAGAAGCACGCGGGGGCAGGTGAGGCTGACAGGGAACAGCAGAGGAAATAAAGCGCCGTCCCTTAGGCCGTCCGGATCGCGACTGCGCTCCCCGAAATTCCGTGATGCAGATACAGGACGTCTCCCGCTTGCGGCGCAGCGACTGAGGATGGGGACAGGTGACGGGGACACCGCGGTCCTGTCAAGTGAACCTGGCGAGGACGGGAGGGAGAGGCGCCACTCGCTCGCCGTCTGCTGCCCGCAGCTCCCCAGCAGCACTGAGGCCAGCTATTTCATGGGCACGCCGGATCTCGGAGCCCCTCCTTTTTCCATATGGAATCCATTCTTTTTCTTTAATTGCTTATCCAAGCAGCCAATCACAGGTAGCATAGGGCCCGAGGCACTGGACACCTTGGGAGGGATGCCAGTCCATCACTATCGCCAATTCAGAGACACAGATTCACCTGAACTGTGTAACTTTAAATTTTGGTATCAGGGCAACATAACTTAGGAAAACTCATGCAAACGGATTGAACCCGCAGCCTTTGTGTGTGACCATCACAATCACACGCTTCCATGTTCACCTTCCACTTCTTGTTTTGCGTTAGGGTCGATCGGAAGCTTCATCATCCCTTCCTTCACATACCCACAGACAGAAATGGAAAATTCATCCCTGCATTCTGATTGGTCACTCTGCTCTCAGTGGGAGAGTGCTGCTCATTTGGATCCTTGGAGCAGGCTCTGAACACAAACAGGCTGAAGAGCCCATGTCTGCTCGCTCGCCCTCTCTTTGCCTCCCTCCCTTCCTCTCTCTCTCACACTTTCCCTGCATAGTTTGCCAGTGAGTGCCTCTCGAACACCAACCCGACCCTCCATATATCCAAAGTGCGCTGCCCCCCCCCCCCCAAAATCATCTGTTAAATAGTCACTCATCGACGGGCAGATTGAAGCGGACACACTCCAGGAGATTAATAGCTCGTCAATCGACTCATTAACTGCTCACAGTCTGCATTACATGCTCCCACTGAGCAGATAATCCAACAATTAATTAAGACTCACTTGGCTAAAATAAACATTACAAGGTAGCGATTATGCGTGTGCATTTGATAGATAAACCGTAATAAATTGGAGGAGAAGCTGCAGCCTGGACTCATCGCGTTTGAGCCCCAAACACTAGATAGGACAGTATTACTGTGAGTTCCCACATCTTCGTGTTTGTCGGTCCTGGTGCACGCCTGCCCTGGAAATCAGCACTACCACAGCAGCAGGACAGAATCGACATCTCGCCCGGACACTAGGGTTTAACTGAGCAAAAAAAAAAATTTTTAAATTACATTTAAAAAGTGACCGAGTAATTAATTAAAAACTCTTCAGTCACAGACACTGATACCTCGAACCCATGGCTGAGGGCCATCGCTCCAGCATCCCCATCTCCCCTGCAAGGCCGGTCTCCTTCCATCCGCCCGGCCAACCCTCTGTAAGGACCTGGCAGTCTAATTAGTTCAGACTGGTTTGGTTTCATTGACGAGGGTCTCTGTGGGGGCAGGCAGATGATCGGTTGCTATGGGAACCCCGATAACCGCCCAAACTCGGCTGCGTACCATCACTGTGCTTTCAGGAATTGTCATTCACGCGGTGCCCTGTGTGTCCGCTTCTTAATATGAGCTAAATCTCCCCATTTATGGAGGCCTAAGGCAAAACCGGGCAGGGTAATTAAATTGTCCCCCCAAAAAGCTGCTCTGGCTCAAATCAGACCATATAAATCCATGTTTTTTTTATTATTAGTCCGTAATGTCACTCCTAGCCAAAGTAATTGCTTCTGGGTCTTCAAGCATGAGTTTGTGTTCTTAAACACTGCGGTGCGACCACAGAGTTTGCAGCCATGATAGTTTTATAACCACGGGTGATATGGCTCCCCTGGCTTAGTTTAGCCGCTTCAAACCCGTGTAGTGAGGGGTGGTCAATGGCCCAGCCTAGGCATTCCCGTGCATCACATGTAAGGTTTTCGGGTAGAACACAGAGACGCGGGAATCTTAGTCATTTTAAAATAAGCCCCTGACTAAATTATCATTAATTAGCAGCAGATTTAGCTCCTCTGGAAACAGGCCCTTTCTGGATGATGAGTAAGGGTGCTTTTCTGGAACCTCCTTATTTGTTCTCGTGAGCATGGCGAGAGATCCCTACCCTTCATCTGACAAAATATTTCCACCCTTGCCTCCTGAAGGTGGCCGGGGGGGTCAAACATTAATTAATTCCTGTCCCGACAGCACTTCCCACATGACACGCGACGCATCGACGCTAATGAGATGCCGCGGTTCTCCCGGTAAATTCTCCCAACTTTCTTCGCAGCGCGATGCATAATTCATGAGATGTAAATGCCTAACAGGTGGGAAATAGCGCCATAGGGCTTAATGTCAGTTTAATTGCATATTATTAATTGATTATCAAGACGCTGTGGCATTTCCCAACACATGCAAAATACAGCTGTATAAATTGAAGGCAGTTTTACCTCCGTCCCGCAGTCCTCAGTTGGCTGTCGAAGCATCGGGTTGTGGTTAAAAACCCGGCCTTGAGATGCAGAGGTGTTTGGGTCACATCCATGGAAAGTCACCACTGAAGAAGATTTGGGTGGCCTTACTAGCTAAAAATAATATTCTGTATACTGTAAAATACTGCAAGAATATTGTAGAAACTGTATGTAAAATTTATGACATCTGGTAGGCAATTAAGCATCATCTCCTTGGGGAAAGCCTCACATCCTTTGGACAGGCATCATGGGAAGAAAAAAACGCGAGACCTTCACTGATCCCCGCCCCAGTGTCCTGCTTAGACCGGAATTCTGTCACTGGACTAAATGCAACTTTGGCATGTTGCTGAGCCGCTGGACAGGAGACTTTTTCCCTGAGTGCTTATGTTTATTTTTGTCTGTGCCCAGAGTTTTTACTTTTTTCCGTGTCATCTTGGATAAAATTCTCAGCAGCCAGGTAGTCTGGCTGAACAGGTCAGGAGAAGAAGCGGCGATTCAGTGCCTGCCTGGTGTCACCCTGCCAGATACGGATCCGATTCTGCGATCTCGGGGCTCGTCGAGCTGTAGACAGCACCCCCGCATCCCACCCCCCACCCCCCTCGCTGTTCCACGGCAGCTGTTAGTCTCACTGCGCCTGTCGTCTGACGACATCATCACAGCCATTAGTCTCTGCACAAATGGCACGCATCCCGATCCGTCAACCGTCGGCCCGGATCCGCTCGCGATGGGCCTTTTGCCGGCGATTAGCGCCGCGCCGCAAGTTAAAATTATAATAAAAGACAAGCGATGAGGCTGTATGGCGCAAATAAACCGGTACGCTGACAAAGAGGCGGGTGATATAACAGCCTCTGCTGTCGGTGAGAGACGTCAGTAAAGCGACTGAGGTTTGACGGACCCCGGGCCACTGAGAGTGAGGTAGGGGACAGGCAGATTGCGGCTTGTTGCCGTTTTTTCTTTTTTTAACCCTTCGGGGTGTGAGGCGTGCACGAGCGCAGGGCCCGCCTCCAGATCGATGTGGAGCCGATTGGCCGGGCAGGGAGGGGGGGTGCAGGGTGATTGATGAGCCTCAGGAACTAACACAGCAGGCCTGATTTGGCCCTTTTCAAGAACAGCCCTGCCAATCAATGAACTAATGAACGCGGCCAATCTCCCGGCCGCGCGGCGGGCGAAGTGGCTCGATATTTGATGGTTTCCAATTAGATTGAAAGAGGCTCAGATAACGAGCGACATTACTGCTAATCCAGAGTGTTTCATGTCGCTCCCAAGCCTCCCTAACCCATGTTCCTGCAGAATGAAAGGAGGTGGGAACACCCTCCCTACATGCTGCTGGGGGCTGTTTGGACATGCTGATAAGGAAGGTGGGGGGGAAGGGGGGTGCAGCCCCTCCCACAGGTAGACTGGGACACGGCAGCCCCGACCCAGGGGACTCGGCTCAGGGGGCCCTGCTCTGGACACAGGGCAGCTGGATTCCTGCTTCGATCAGCCATGTCTGGACCGCACGGCTCGGTGGCGCAGTGGGGAGCGCTGGAGCCTCACGCCTCCAGGCCTGGGGATACAATACCTCCCCTGGCTCTGCGTGTGAGGAATTTGCACATTCTCCCCCTGTCGTGTGGGTTTCCTCCAGGTACTCCAGTTTCCCGGCAGTAATAAGAATGTGATATACACCCTGAAAACTTGCACTACAGTCCCAATCACCGCAGTTATTTAGTAATCACCGCCACTTTAACATCAGCACCACGTCATCCTACTTGTATTGTATTGCACTGTATATTATATGTATCTTGTATATTGTATACGATGAATGTATATTGCATGTTACTGTTCACTGTTTTGTTATTGTTGTTTATCTTTTTCCATCATCATTTGTTGTGCGCAGGGAGGTACGCAAGCAAGTTTTTCAGTGTACTTGTGACAATAAAGCTTCTGAATCCTTTCCTCCTACAGTCTATGGCAGGCTAACTGGTTCCTCTAAATTCCCCATAACGTTTGTCTGTGTGTGCCCTGCGACAGGCATCCCGTCCAGGGTGGTCCATTGCCTGTGCTTGCAGTGACAAGCTCAAGGCTCACCCTGTACCGGGCAAGTTATGAAAGATGGATGTATGGACTCCTCAGCTTCAAGTCATGGTTTCAGCCCCATGTGTCGTGGTTACATCATGCTATATGATTTCATATTTTATCAAAAGGAAGTTTGGAGTTTACCATGCAACAAAAAAGCTTATGTGCCTTGTGAATTTAACCTGAAATCCTCTGATCATCAGTCAAGCACCACATAGTGTTTCCTCACCTTCATTATCGAAATTTGCAACACATGGGTGCTCCTGGCCCACAGGGCACATCAGTGCAACCCTCCCTGGACATTTCGACACAGTTGAGTGCCTGGTTAATTCGTGCTGCCGCCAGACCGGGAACACGGAGGCGAGGGATTGATCGAAGACTCCGATTAGCACTGGACCGTCCACAGCTCAAGGGGCGTGGCCTAATGGTGTTGCCGTGGGACCCTACAGGATTCCATTCGCCAATTTCACCCACTGTCAATGACATACACTCCCGAGTGACTTACTTTCTTAGCAGATACATTCCTGTCAGATGCCAAATTAAAATATAATTACGCGTGCATGTTCTCCATGTTCGGCCAGGGGTTCCTCAGGGTTCTCTGCTTTCACCCCCTATAACCTTTAACATCTGGTTAGCAGAAGCGGTGAGTCTAACTTCCCGTTAGTGTGTAATTGTATGAGCGAGTGTGTGCCATGCAATAGACTGGCATCCCGTCCCGGGTGTCCCCTGCCCTGTGCCTCCTGGGATAGAGTCCTGGCTCCTCCCCCTGACCTCAGACTGGATATAGGGTTACGAAAGATGATGGATAACGACACACGGGTTCATTATGGCTTAAACCAGCAACTTTCCTCGTTCTTAAACTCCCCCCGACACAGAAGGAGTCACAGTCTCAGTCTGAGACAGCGTTCGGCAGGGCACCGTTCCGTTAGCGAACGATTCTAGTGCAGTGTTTCCAGCACGCCGGTGTTGGCAAGCTTAGCACATGAGCTTCGACTGACCGGTTTTAATTACAGATAGAATCAGCTCCCGTAATTACAAGCCCTTTATTGCTTCCACCATATGTTTCTGCATGGTCTCCATCATCACAAGCCTATCAGCGCATCTACTCAACACCGCATGCCTTATTATAGAGGACTGTAGCATGAAAAGTTCATTATAAGTGCTTCTGATAGAAGGGCTTAGTTTCAGGCACCCCTCGATGCATATTTCTGAGCAGTACTCTTTCAAATTAGCGTTTATTATAACGTCAGTCGTGGGTGGATAGGGCAGCGTGTTTCAGCTTTAATTCTCACCTGACATTAGCCCTTCTTGGCTTGTTTTGGGGCTTTGATTAGATGGAAGAGGGCTGGATATTTCAGGGGAAAACATGGAATACTTGAATTGCAATGAACCTTTATGCGCCATTTGCACATAAGTTTGAGTAGATGTACGTTGGGATGCAAATTTTATCTGGCACCCCATCCAAGGTGTCCCCCACGCTTCCTGGAATGCACTCACTGTGAGCCTGCACTGGATAAACAGTTATCAACTGTTTGTAGAACTCTTTCCCTCTGACCACATTAATTGAGAATTAGTGCAAAAAGAGGCAAATGTGTTACACAAAACATGCTTAACCCCTTATACATAATGCTGTGAGTTTTAAATAAGGTATATAAAGGGTCTTATGTTTCCCTGCTGGTGCCCTATAGCCTAACGCAGGCTCCAGGTTTTCTTGTAACCCGATATTGTGTAAATGGTTGGAGGATTCCTTAGATGGATCATTTTTGGTCCCTTCTTCCATGTAGATGCAAGACAAGCCTTCGCCGATATGAGTGAAATGGCAGCTTTTCCCTGTCTGCCGCCGGATTTGGAGCGCCGATGTTGAAGCTCTGCGGCTAAGCATCGGGGCAAATTTGCAAGATGGGTCAGCAAGCGAGCGAAGGCCAGCCCTCCCCAACTCTGACATCCGCGCATCAATTATTCAGGAGATAAAAGAGGTCCTGAAATAGCCGTGACACACAGGGAGAGGGGCTGTCCGGGGGCCTGCCTGGAATTGATACGTTTCTCCTTCCCACCAGTTGCAAGGAAACAACTAACAACAGCGAAGCTGGAAATCAAGAAATTCCTAATAATTCCTCACGAGGGTTTGGTCTGTGTTGATGAAATAGGAGATCCGCATTCTGTTTTCAGTCTGGGCTTAATGCTTGTGATCTTCTGGATAACAGCTCTCTATGCTTCGACATAAGCGGGTTACTTCTTCTGTTAAAGGAGCATTTGGGGAGCGGTGTGTTTGAAGCAGTGGCTGATTCAGCAGGCTGCTGGAAAGGAGGTCGCCAGATAATGTACACGATTCTGACAACTCCTCTCCAGCGTAACAAGCTCGGCATCACACTGGAGTGACAGTGGGCTGGGTGGTGGACTGAGAAGTTGCTGAGTGCCGACGGGCAACCCGCTCAACACCAAGTGCAGACTGAAAACTCATATGACTCCAAGTGCTGACTGGGGACTCGCTTAACACGGAGCGCCGGCCCTCTCAACACCGAGTTCCGGCTGCCAATCCTGTTGATGCTAAGCTCCAACCAGCAACCTGCTCAACACTGAGCACTGACTGGCGACCGACTAAGTGCCAAGCTCTGGCTGGCGACCCTCTTGATGCTGAGCTCCGACTGGCAACCTGCTCAACACTGAGCACTGACTGGAGAAGCACTGAGTGCTGAACTCCAACTGGCGACCAGCTTGATGCCGAGTACTGACTGCCGACCAGCTCAATTCCGAGTGCAGACTGGGGACCCGCTCAGTGCCAAGTGCCATCTGGCGACCTACTCGATGCTGAGCCACAACTGGCGACCCACTCAGTGCCGAGCTCCGACTGCGGACCCTCTTGACACAGAGCACAGACTGGCAACCCATTCGATGCTGAGCACTGACTTGCGATGGCCATGGCACATTGTAAATGCTCCCTTAAAAGCCATGACCTGCAGGGCTCCTTGCTGTACTCCACGGCTGGATAGGAGAATGGACTTTTTCAGACGTGTGAGGGGGGTGGTTGTTTAGGACCCCTCCAGATACCAGTAATCAATTAGTAATTGTATGAAGGAAGTTTGCTCCACGGGTGTGGGAAACAGACAATGGTCCTGCTCTCTAGGGATCCCATTCTTGCTCATTTTTGGTCAGAGCACAAAACGGTAATTTTCTTGTGTTGCCTGGTACGCCTACCATTTATGTCCCGAGGGGGGCAATAAAACCGTTCCATCCTCAAACACCAATGCTCCCTGGATCTCATCACCATCATGGAGGAATCAAGTCTGTTTTTACAGACCCCAGACAAAGCAAATTCACATCACCAGTAAAAACGACCTTAAATATAAGAGGCTTTCGTATTTTTATTCACAAACATCATTCCATGATTACCTTTTTCATTTTGAAGGCGATGTGCTCATTCATTAGTACATTTGTTTACTCATCTTTCTGACATAAATGAATTTGATGTTACAAAACAGGTTTAGTACAGGGTGAAAAATAACTGTAGAAGATGTCACAAAAGACTTATTCAGAGTCGCCATATGGTATTGAATGGAGTGGTTCTCACCTTGAAAAGTAAATAAAATATCAATAGTTGTCACGAATCAGAATAAAACATCACTTGCATGGTGCAGTTTTGTGGGAAAGACTGGGTGATTCAGGCAATCAAACAGGGAATTTAAAAAACTGGCCAGAGCTTTATGGGTGGTGTTTCGGATGCACGGGAAGATTATGTTCAATGAGTGATATGATGAACGATTTGGGAGGTAATTTCTCCAGCATTGGGAATGAGTTTTTTCCTATGAGGAATCTATCAGCCAATTAAGTTAGAGTCAGTTCTCCATCATGGAATCCAGTGAGAAATCTAGACAGAAACTCCACACGGCTATAAACATATTTTTGTCGAGACTGAAATACCTACACATTAATTCAACTATAAGGCAAATAATAACTGCATTTACAACGGGAATGACATTCATTCTAAGACAACACTAAAATAGCACCCCAGACAGGTTACATGCCCAATTGTGATATAAGGTCACATGTCACCTGCCATCTCACTGTTAGGTGGGCATTACAATGGCTAAGAGGCTCTTCTGGTCTGACTGGCCTGAACGATAACATGCAGGTCAGACCGCGTTTCAGGTTGGTAGGATGTACCCTAATATAAAGGAACAGAGCCTGATAGGGTAGCAGTGTGAAAAAATAATTAGCCTGAAATCTGTATTAGTCCTCCATTTTTTTTCCTTGCCCCAGTTTGTAATGAGATGCACAGATTTGCAGTTGGGTTTCAGTCTGTCTTGGTTTGTCCTGCAGAGCCAGCTGTGACTGCCCACCCCCCACAAGGTGGAGGGGAGAGCTCAGGGTACAGGGCTGCTTTCAGGGGCAACACCTCCGGCCAGGACCACACCCTCCTGTTAGCCAAATGCCTCCTTCTCCCCATTTGGATATACCACTAAAGCAGCCAGACCACCCCATCCAACTCGCTGTCCTGCGGTCACAACACCTGTTCCCCCTTTTCAGGTAGTAGTGGAGATCTAGACAACCGAGGTAAACCCCAGTTTGAGACCTAAGTACTTCCAGGTCTCCTAGACATTATCAGCACTTACGCCTGCAGGTTTATAGAGTAGAACACAAAGAGAACGGCCTCCCTGTTCAGGCCGAGTCAGACATTAGAAAGCAGGAAGGGTTTTCAATTAGCCTCCAATAAAGCAGGATGCTGGGATTATCAGCCCGGGGAAGGCCTGGGGCAGAGAGCCGGGGCCTGAGTTATTGTTTAGTTGATTAATTAGTCTGCTCAGGAGATTTGTGGGCCCGCGCGTGTCTAGGTAACGCGCATGCAGAACAGAGCAAGCCTTCAAAAAGTGAAGCCTTTTAGAAATGCATCCAGGCAATGCTCAGAAACAGAGCCAGCACTCCTGAAAGGCTGTGGCCGCGCAATTAAAGGCGAATGGCAGAATCCTGTGGGTGTGAAGCAGCTATTCTGGCACTGTCTGTCTTGAGTTTTTTTTTTGCTGAAAGATAAGTTAAAACTTTGACCTGTTTATCTTTTCAGTTTCTATTTCCTCATATTTAATGTGCTTATTTCTATACAATTTTTCCCAATACTACTAATAATAAAAATAATAAAGGCAATTCATTGATTTTTCATGTCCTTCATGAAAAATGCACTTCATAAAGGCCATGTTTAAGGTTTTGCTGTTCAACACTGAAGCCCTGATTGAGTTTTGAATCACCTCAGTTTTCTAAAGCACTGGAGCGTTGAAATTTTATCCTTTGGTCCAAGCATTTTTTTTATGTTTCTGGCATGTTGCAGTAAATACATCAGTTTTGATTTTAAAGAACACAAATAGATTTATGGGAGACATGATGGATCAGTGGGTCGCAGTGTTTCTGATTTCATATCCAGTGTGTGCTGGATTCTCCTGGACTCTCTGCTTTACATCTCCTGTCCAAAGACATGCAGTCTGACAAACTGGCATCTCTGGAACTGACCACAGCCAGTGATTATGACGGTGATGCTGATGGACAGGCTATTCAGTGTCTACAAGGCTGGGAAATGGAGCAATGAATGGAGGGACACATAGCCTAAGGGCTAAAAAGCCAAATACGCCTAAAAGACTCATAAAATAGGCTCGGGCCATACAGGTTTGTCTTCTGCTTTGTGTGTGTGTGTGTGGATTTAGGGTATTCCTCCACGGATTCTCTCCCATACAGGATACGCAGCCCCAGAAAAGGGATGCATGTGTATTTTGTGATTTCATATATCTTCTGCTTGGAATCTAAATATGTTTTCGTGTTCAGTGGAGGAAAAGAAATCAGTAAATTTTAAGGAATTATTACAAGCCGATTTCTCTAAATCATAGCTGCCTGTTTGTTGTCAAAATCCCCCCTCCACCCAATACTGGCACATGGAAACGTGTTATTGACTAGATGAAGCATGGAACAGCTCAATGATCACAGAGATCAGCAACAATCTGTGAGCATTTGGGGGTGCCAACTTAAAGGACCCAAAAAAACTTGTGTTTTGCCAGACATAAGGCACCAGGTTCAAGTCCTGGGAAAGGCAATACTACTGTCGTTTTCAAAGAGACACTTATGCAGACATTCCATCTAGATGCACCTTTTCTATAAAGGGCAGATGCACAGAGCAGGTGAACGGTGAAACGATAAATTGCTAAAAAGCATAAAAAAACTGGTCTGAATGAAATGCAAGGTAGGGTTCATATTATAAGGAGATCTCGCATATATGTTACACAACGCCGCAAATTTGATATGTATTATTTTAAAAGCTCCTGCAGTCGTCTGCACAAATTTTCCATGAATTACCAACGCTTCCCTTTCTCTCCAGTGAATTATCTGGGTGTATACATATATAAAATGTGAATTACTGTTAAATGAAGGATCATCTAAACCTATTAAATCACTCCTGCAGAATTATCGTCGACCTTAAACTTCGGCGATAATCATTTTTAAAGAAGAATAACGAGCACCGATCTGTTTGCAAAAACCATTGCGAAATATCACCGCCGATTTTTGCGGGAGTATTCAAATGACCCACAGTTTACAAAATCAAGTATACATAGGGAATACTTACGTGTATATACCAACATCTAACAACTGCATTTTGTCTGAAAATTAATCAAAATTGCCGAATGATAAAATAATATTTTTAAAATCAATGTGCACCATCGGTACTGAGTCAGTAATTGAGAGACGCCCTCTGCTGATCAGAAAGCGAATCGCCATCACAGCCATGACGGGGAAAGAGCGTGAAGTCCCGTTCGGGAGCTTCTGCCTAAGACCGATTGACCATTTTGAATTGTTCTTACACACCTACATGCACGCAGGCAGAACTGGCTTTGACCAGATTCCGTTATACAAAATATTAACCTTAGACCCTCCGAATTAGGGAGATTAGCAGCCGCGTTTCACTTAAAACCTTATTTTTTTCTGAAACCTAAGGTTAACGGCGTAGGTATGCTTATATTCCTGCATATTACGCACATGTAGCCTCGTAGTGCGGTCAACTATCCCTTTTTATTTAGACATTTGCATATTTCCGCTTTGTAAATAACCACATAACGTTTTAATAAACAAATACATATTTGTGGTTAACTATTTTTTTAAATGTAGTGTAGAATCCAGCACTGGTTTGCCGTTTGTGTTTAAGCACTTTCAGTTTGTGTGT
>JAODKL010000135.1:8761860-8774485 GCA_026780765.1 Petrocephalus schoutedeni
AGGTGTCACTGCTGCATTTCTGATTCGCTCAGCAGCTCTGTACTCCTGCCCCCCCCACCCCCACCCCCCACGCCGTCACCATAGACGTGGTTATCGCCCCCCCGTCACCACCTACCCCTGGGGCCTCTCGATTAGAGAGTCACGTTTTCAATTCCCACGGGCCGCGCGCATATCGCTCAGTTCAGGCCCCGCGAATTAGCCACCCTGCGCACCTCTGGGGCTTAAGCACCCCCCCCCAGCGCCTGCCAAGTCGCCCGTCAAAGGCCCCGCAGAAGTGCTGACCGGCAGCGGGGTCTGAGGGGGCTCGCCGGGCACAATGGCCACATGCACCCGCAGCGAGAAGGCCCCCGGATCCCCGTCCTGTCGGCCCGATCTGCACGAAGCCTGAGTGCGGTGCCGCTGCATGAGGGGGGCGGTCAGGGGTTACAGTGGGGTGCGCATGTATTTTCATGCAGCTACTTTCAACTATATTTGTCTAATGTATTTACATCCTTCTCTTGCCCCGCCCCCAACACAAATCCCCTGGCATAAAACAATTAAATTTGACAGAAGCCCACTCCGCTTGCTCTCTGCTGTTCTCTCCCGCTTTGTATGTAGTAATATGTCATAAATGTGGCGAAAAGGCAGACGCCGCCCGTCTGAGCGGCCCGGCGTAAAGAGAGGTCAAACAACTTAACCTTCGACAGAAACCCTGACGGAAGGATCCGTCGCAGCTCCTGACGGTTAGGACAGCACTTTCCCCGAATTGCATCAGTAAAATATTCAAGCTGTCGCCTTGGGTAAAAGAAGCAAATAATAATAAATAATATATAAGGCGGAATCCTTCAGACGCTTTCATAAATGTAAGGTGTCATCCGTGGCGGGCTGACTCCCACCACGCGACTCTCGCCGGGAAGGCGCCCACGGGCCGTGCCGGTGGCCCCCCGCGGCAGCCCGTCCGCGCCGGTGCCATCCTGAAGGGCGGCTGGCCCGGGCATCTGACATCAAGAGCCTGGCCGCAAAAAATTCGCGTGGGGCGGGGGGCAGTGGAGGGAATTATTCACTCATCATTCATGATGAAGTTAAGTTAAATGATTAAATGACCCCTATGCTATATATATATATATATATATATATATCAGTATCAGTATCAGTGCCATCCATTAGTGGGACACTAGAAGGAACAAAAGAACTGAAACTTCGCCGAGTTACCAGGGTGGCTCAGTGGACCAGTGAGCGGTCATTAGGCCTTATTGGCTTGCTATTACCGTATTGGTTCCTGCCGTGCTTAATTCAGGTTTGTGGTCTATAGCAGACCGCTAACGATGATCCAGTTGGGAATCCGGATAAGCTTGCGGGATGCAGGTCGGCGACGATGAGGCGCTGTGCAGGAAACGGGAGTCTTTAATCTGATTAATTATGCATCACGGGCCCTGCATTAAATCACTCATGTTTTATTGATTTTTCTTATGAGCTATTTGAGCTGGGCTGCGTGTGCGTTGCGTGTGCGTGCAGCCCGCATTTCTGTGTGTACTGCGGAGGCAGTAAATGCTCATTAGTGCTAGTCTGTGGTGACTTAGTAACAGCAGCTGCCTCTGAATCAAGACGGTTAATGCAGGAGTTTGTAGGAATTATAATGAAACCATTTGCGCTAATCAACGGGGTGCTCTCAAATCAACCTCTCCATGTTTCTGTCTGAGATTTCTGTCGCCTCAGCACCTAATTATCCAGTTTCTGCACTCAGTCAGCCCACAAATAAGAGAAGGATTATGAAAAGAGGTGCCAGGACCCCACGGTATCGACCTGCCGGTTCGAAAATGGACCAGAAGTGCTGTGTAAGACACTGCCCGTCCTTCGACACTTTCGGTTTTTTATTTCAGCGGATTTTATTTTTCAGGATTGACTGTTTCCGCCGGGCGGCTCGCCGGCCACCCGCCGCGTTGTCGACTCGGTGTCTCGAATTCCCCAATGCCCCGCGTCCACGGTTCTGACTTCTCGGGGGGTTTAATTAAGCAGATGCTGGTGAAGCCAGAGGCTCGCGCCGGGCACGGAACGCGCCGCGGCTTTCCGACACCCGCCCGCTCGCCTTGTCGCTCGCTCTCTCGGCCTCCAGCGGCTAAAAGGGTCTTTAGCTTAGGCCAACATGGACAAAGTAGCTGACGGCTTGACTGCGCGGCTGGCGTGAAGTGATTGGCATGTCTTTTATGCAGCAGTCACCTCCTTTTCAGAGAGCATCACAGATGTCGACAGTAAAGTCGCTCCAAGGCCCCCGGACCCGCTCGGGAACCATTGTGACGTTAATGATCATCGTGTCAGAACTGTTTTTGTAACATTACAACAAAGGCAATAATTAGCTTTTCAAACTACTCCCTGTTAGTAATTCATCCATCTTCCAGCCATTTATCCGGGGCAGGGTTGCAGGAGAACAGGCTGCAAGGCAGGGGAACACCCCGGACAAGGCTCCTGTCCATCACCAGGCATGCATCTGCGCACATTCACACGCAGTCATGCTTTCCGGGCCATTTAGAGACGCCGGCTGACCTAATTACATGTCAATGACAGGGAAGCCAAAGCAGCATGCAACTTGGGAGGAGTGTGCAAATCCAAAATAAAGTACTGAAGCAGAATTCAGCCAAAGATTTGCATTAAATTGGATTAGTGTGCTAAGATGGGTTGCTGCCCAATCCTGGGTAATTTACTGCCTTGAGCTCCTCATTTCTAGGATGAGCCCTTGACCCCCACAACCCTGCACTGGATAAGCAGGTATAGAAAAAGGATCATTGGTTGGGTGGATTGATTGACAGGTTTCTCTTCGAGAGACGGGAAGCTGGCATCCTGCTCCTATGGCCCTGATGGCCAGAAGCCCCGCCCCTTGCTTTCCTTGCTCTCCGGAGTAAACATGTACTCACGCCAGCACCCCACCCACTCTGATCCACCCCAGTCTCCTCACGTTAAGCCCATTCCTTTCTCCGGTTCTGGTGTTTTATCTGACCGGTGTGATGCCCCAAATCGAGCTTGTCTCTGCGAGGCTTCTCTCAGCTTAACCCCCCAACCCCCTCTGTTTCCCCAGTGCTTCATCCGCGGAGAGACCAGTGCCACCCCCAAAAACAGGCTTCCCCAAATGGCATGGACTCCAGCACGGCACAATAAAATCGCATCGTCCATACCCGTGTAGAAAAGGTCGGGAGACCATAACGTCCGTTCCTGGCAGAAAGAGGCTCCACAAAGACCAAAAATAAAAAAAGGCACTTTGTAACATTAGCTGCTGCCCCGTTTCAGCCTTCATTCAATAATATAGCTCATAGACAAAAGCCTCGGGGGCACGGCCCCAGACCGGCGGGGGGGTTGTAGCTCAGGGGACGGCCTGCTCAGCAAAAGCAGACATTAAATAGAGGTGGCGTGGCGAGGGTATCGATCCTCCCTGTGTGTTTACGGCCCGGGACCCAGGGGTGACTGTTAGGGCGACTTTACTGATGCTCCGCTTGCCGGTGGGAATCTCGCATCGGAGGCCATAATTGTTTTTTTTTTTTTGTAGTGTCTCTGCAGAAGCTCAGTACATCAGTCCCTGAGCCATATGAGCCAAATATCTCTCTACACTGTTTATTTCATCCGTCCAGTCATACTCGCCTCCTGCATTTCAGGGCTGTTCCTGCCCTGTCTGTTCACAAGGAGGCTTTCTGGTGTTCTCATGTATGGGCAGATCTTTTGCCTTGCTGTTAGTGACTGCCACATCGGGCCGGTTGCCTGATCCCTCCTATTTAGCTGTGGCCGCGAGTGCGGTAATACAGTCGGCTTTCTCTGGCTCTGTGCATCCAGATGGCGCTCCCCCCCCGCCCACCTGTTCGGAGCGGCCTGTCCAGGAGCCAGCCCGCAGGGCGGAGCACGCCAGCGTGCCGGCGGCATCGGCGAAAGCGATCAAGGACGGGTCAGCCGGCCCCTCGGGTAGGCTGCCACAGAACCGGGTCGCCTCCGGTACCGTATCTGCATAAAACTGTGCCGGCCTATAGTTCAAGGAGAGCGGTGGACACAAACAAGTCCTGAGATGATGCCAGCCTCTTCGCTCAGTGTAAATAAAAATGTTTGCATGTAAGGAGGAGGTAGAGCCATCAAAGCAAGGGAATAAGTTCATATATAAGGATCCTCCTCTCCATCTTCACCTTGCTTTGGCAGGAGGTGGACAAAGATAGACACAACCCAGTTCCTAAAGTGCGGCGCTTCCCACCGCGGGACAGGGCGACTGTATTTTACAGTACGGCAGCAATACTAGCTGACCCTTTAAAATGGGTTACAAAATGGGCCAGAAGCCTGACACATTTACTGCGCATAAACAGCCTGTATTTTTATAGCAGTTTGCGTGGCAAATTTTGCTGTCACCATGCTTAACTTCACTCGGAAGATGGATCTCCAGTGGCTTCCGTTGAAGCCCAATTATGGCCCAGTTTCCGTTTTGAGCCATATGCTTATTTATGGAGGTGAGGCTGAACTACTTCTACTTCCTAAAGGGAAACTACTGCCTTGGAAATTGCCAAACTTTCAGGGGTGTGAGTGGGGCTAGCACATTCTACCAATCAGCGCTCGGTTTACTCAAATGTGAACCAGTAAAATACTTAATGAGAAATTGCCTAAAGCCGATTGGCTGTTTATGATGACCACGTCCAAATGTCTGCAAACCAGGAATCTTAAGTCACTATATGCCTTATTATGTATATTGTTGTTTTTTATCACAAATGGAGAGAAAAGTTACGATGATCAATAATTCATGAGGAACTAATGTGATGGCAAACCACTTTTTATATATTTTGTGAAAACAAATTAGAAATAATGCATTCTGCTGTTTGGCTAATTATCATTTTAGAAAGAACAAACTCATTTCAATAATTAATTAGAAAATCTATCAATCTATCTGCTACAGGGTTGTGGGGGGGCAGTGAGGAGCTTCTGACAAGCCCAGGAAGCATAGAGCAGCACCTTAGATGCGCTGCCCATCTTTACAGGGCAGACACACATCCTAGGAATAATTTAGCAAGGCTAGTTTCTGTAATTGCATATCTTGGCAAGTGCCTCACACAGAGTGGGGTTTGAACCGCCAAATCCTAAAGATGTGTGAAAATTCAAGAATTTGATTACAAATACCTAATAAATAAAGGTTATGATTATTTTTTTATTTTTTAGATTTAGAAGTCCCTAGAAGTCTAAATGGCGCTCAACCTCATCTGGCTCCATAAATAAGTAGGTAAAATAACTAACTGTGCTCTGAGTAGTTTTGGAATTAGCGTCTGCTAATTAATTATGTTAAGTAGTGTCTAGGCTCCAAGTTGTCATCCTGTGGCGATGTCCAAGAGAGTCGTCTTGTGCTTATGAGTCTTGCGCACATTCCCTCAGGAACAGGCTGAGATAACGGGCTGCTCCTCCGGTGGCCCTCAGCTGCTCTCCATGCCCAACGGCGGGAAGGAGTTCTCAGCCATTTCCCAGAGAGGTCTCCCAACATTTGGGAGGACCTACTCTTTTTAAAAATGGCGTTCCCTCTGCCCGCTGTGATCCGCCTCCCGTGTCCAGATAGGGAGGAACGGGATAGCGACACAAAGACAAAGACTTTCTGGTCGCCCATCCTCTTTTCGGTAAAGTGTGTATTTACCAGAAGGCCTAGTAACTCCTGGTAGATAATTCCTGGCATGGAAAACAAATATATTTAATTAAACATTTGTTAAATATTTCTTCACAACATTTGCGCAGTAACCCCGAAATGTGTCAGAATGCGTGGGCGTGCTTGCGAAGCTGGTTCCACCCGCCTGTCAGTCACGGCCCGGGCCAGGCTGTCTGAGCCCCCGTCATACTGCCTCCCGCCTTCCTCGTTAATTCTTGCCGTCTCTGGTGTCTGCAGTTCCCTGCGCCGGGGGGACGCCAAACCGCAGGTGGTATGCTGTTTTATCGCATCCATTTTTCACCCAACGCTTTTCTTCCCGCTCGCCGTCACGTGGGCGTTCCGGGACAGTCCGCCCCCGGTCCGCGATCTGCCGATTTCGGCGCGGCGAGTCCGAGCCGTCGCCTTTTTTTTTTTGGCGGCCGGTCGGTAGCGCGTCGGGCCTCGCGACGATGATGAATGGGACTGCGGAGGCATGGGTGTCTCAGCCTTCAGCAGGGGCCTGAGATTTTCTTCAGCTCGAATCTTGTTTTATAAGAGAAGAGATTTTTATAAAGCGAGAGATTTCGGCCAAGCTTGTTGGTCAGTCTCTCGTTCTCTTCTCAGAGGATCTATTATTATTTCCGTTCACACTGAGAGTTTGTGTCTTAGAGTATGTGTGTTTCCCAAGGACTGGACAGGTACAAGACTCTAAGACAAATTCCTACTTTTAAATAATATTTTGATCTTTGACCTTTTTGTATCTCTTTTTCCATTTAGTATACTGTAACATATTTTCTTTTTTTCCCAAATAGAAATGTCCAGAATGATTTTATTTGATATATAACAATATGACAGACTTACAATGTGTCCTGCAGTACCTGGTAGTCCTCTGATGACTAGTAGAATGATGTAATTAGATTTAGATGTCCGAGTAAGAATTAAACAGACTGACAAGAACGTAATTTATGCAATGACAGTTAATTCCCAGGAAAATGTTTAGCTTTAATTTCATCTCTGTATACATTTCGCACTTATAATTTATAAGTTTTTTTTGGGATGGGTTTGGACCGGTGTGGGGAGAGGAGGCTGATCATTCCAGGGGGCTCAGGACCAAACAAACCTGTAACCGTCTCTGTGGTCTTCAGAAGGATTTAATCCTACAGAGCCTCTATTTAATGCTCTACTGTCGACCTCGATGGCCCCTTTCCTGAGGCTGCCAACATCTGTACGGCTTCTCTTCATTTATTAAGGCCCTAATTTGTGTCTGTCACATAACCAGTGTCATGCGTTATAAATGTTTAGCAGCATGAGTTATTAAAATAAATGTTGAGCAACTGGTTTAAAATTTAAACATACATGAGTTCCTTTATCTGCTCTTGTAAGGAGTTATTTTTCTGATAATACAATTGTATATATTTTTTTGTCTCAGTCATCAGAGCATGAACATGTCCTGCATAAAGTGCAAAGATGCAAACTAACATCATATGTAACGGAATGGGCAGATGCTTGAATGTGAAAATGGATAATTTCACATAATAGGCCGCTATGAAGGACTGTGTGAGATGGAAGCCAGCTAACAATTTATGAAGCACTAGTGAAAACAAAACTAAATAAAATCCTCCAGCAGCTGCATAATCGCCTGGTATGGGACGGCGTTATTGTTTTTTGATTGGCTTTGTAAAAGCTGACGAAGGGCTTCCCTGCACGGCGTCTCGTAGCCGTGCTGCCAGCACTCTTCTTCAGCCTAATTTAGATGGATGTAGATCGGAACGGTTACAGTTCTCCGCTGGCCCTCTCCCCAGGGCTTTTTTTTTTTTTTTACGGGTGCCGATTAATCACATTTAATTGGCGCGGTCATCTAGGACGCGGCGGTGGCGATAAACCACATCCGCGACCGCGTGCTTCGTCTTCCTCGTATAACGGCTTTTCATCTCTGGGGAGGATCCGACAGCCATAAGCTGAGATGTGACTGCGCGCTCGCCAAGAGGGAGGCCCGTTCCTGCTCATTTGGGCTGACTTATCCCGACCCGCCACCCGATCTTTCTATCGGCGGCCGCGGCCAATTACGGAGGCAGAGCCCCCAGTCCCACGGCCTCGATCGGACCACGCATCGCTGATCAAAACAGCCGCACAGAACCGTTTTTCACTTTCCAGTAGGCTCTGACAGAAAAACGTTATGAAAAAAGGAACACATGAATTCCCCATGGATTAACATTACTGCCTTTGAAACAAACTATAAATCTCTGAGGTTTATTTTTTTTTCCCAGAGTGCCATTTTGCACTACGACAAGTTTGTTCATGCATGATTTGTTGGGAGACCCGCACACTTCACTGGCTCAAATAAACACAGAGAACAAACATGGCAGTAGGTAGTGAAAGTGCGTGTGTGTCTGCGTGGCGTTCTGGAGGTCTGTGCAGGACTCTTACATTGCCGACTTGCCAGCCAACAGTTTTTGTATCACGTAGGATGTTCACTGGATTTCAAAGCGGGCCCGGCCTGGCCAACCCAATCACAAGGCTGGCCTTATATCATATGTAATTTCCCCCCCCAGAAAATCTTCTTGGCCCACCCTGTTACCGAGAGCTGGACCCGAGCCTGTTTCAAAGTAATATGGTCCATCTCCATGTTCTTAGACAATGAAATGCAGTTTGGCATCTAATCTGAAATTCCAAACTCCCCTACAGAGGCGAGCCCTCAGTATACAGAAAGTCGTATCAAGCGTCTCGTCATCATTAGATGACAATTCCTTGCTCAGGGGTGGCACCTCCACAAACTTCACAAGACATTTAGCAAAAAAGCCTTTCTGACATCACATGCTAAACATGAGGATGCCTGATATAAAGGTTAGCTGCTTCCCCTTTGGCTGTACAGTAGCTTTGTAAGTCACCCAATCGCGATGCCACGTCACCGGTAATGTTTGTAGTATATACACCCCACACAAATCTGGAGAGGAGCTGATTTTAAATTGGCTTTCGTTCTCAACAGATTTTTGGCCATTGTACAGCCGTCTTCCCTTCATTATCTGGACCAAGAGATGCTTGGTCCACTGCTTACTGTGTGCTGCAAAATGCCATTATTCAGACCTGTTACGATGCAGATTGCGTACTTTGCAAGCTCTCCGCATGCTTATCTCCTGTGGGCCAGGATCGGGCAGCTCCGGTGGGGGCCGTTGCACTGTAAGAGATTGAGTAGCGGGTCTCACAGTGAACCGGTCTCTTTTGGTGCTGCTCGCTGTACTTCTGGACCGCGGTTTCCATAGCGCCAGCTACCGGGGATTGACCTTCCCACCCCGTGCATCTGACAGAGCTCGTGTCGGTCGTCATTGAGGATGGAGGCATGTAGATGCTCCCTCACTTGGAGACAATGAGACATCAAAGTGCTGGGGAGCGATGTCGGGCTCCCCTACCCCCCCCCCCCCCACACACACGTCCCGTTGGCTGTTCAAAGCGGGATGATCAAACGCATCGGGGATCAGCTGCCGAGATGCATCCGCAGCGCAAACTCTGGTGCTTCAGTCGAGACAGGCTCCGCGGTCATGCCGGTTTCTCCGAATTTTCAGTCAGACTTTGCCTCTCTGATGAGCCAGTCGCTTGCTTTCCGCCCTACAGGCCAAGCGCTGCCAGCAAGGACAGTCCCAGTCAGTTTCAGCACTGCTACGTTTCACAACTGGATTCCAGTTATGCATTAAGACCTTTTCTAAATTGCATATTATTTTATTTGGAGTTTTTGACTGCATGACTGCACCTCAGCTGTTAGGTGTATCACCTTTTTACAGTAGCAGAACCCAAGATGATATAGATTTAAGGTGTCTGCTACTGCTCTGTAGAGTGGAACCAACAGCCACAGGGTTAGTGCTCATTAAAATCTCCTAGTCAACCAGCAGTACTCCTGGGATTATTCTTATATGCCTGTGCGGCTGCATGATGGGATATAAAGTGATGTTCCAAAGGGTATGAGAGTTCCACAGATTTTTTTGTAGGTTACCCGCGTCTCCTGGGGACTGGTGGATTCCATTGTCATTAGGCTGTGGTCATATTTCCAAGAGAAATGGACCTTCACATGTCCTGTATATATGGGGGACTTTGTGTCCGAAATCCAGCTGCTAGACAATGGTACTTACAGACCACAGACAGTCAGGGTAGTTTTTAGTCATCATTTTAACTACCTTAGGGCAACTTAGACCCCATATGGTTGTTTTTTTTTTTTTTTACAGTTTCACAGTTTTCCCCCAGTGAGAATTTTAGTAATTAGCATCAGAGTCTATGTACTGTCCCTTGAGTAATATTTGTGGTCACCAGTGTTAAGTTCTGGGCAGGTGCGCAGTTCTAAGAACTGTCCCTACGGGAAATCTGTGGGCACTGGGCTCCGGCTTGCAGCGACACGTCAAAAGCTTGAGGTTGTAATGCCAGCCTTTATCTCCATGGGAGAAGGTCAGAGGGCGAGTCCGTCAGGACCTGTCTGATGACAGATGCTGTAGCCAAGGTCTCGGAGAGGCTGAGTTGAGGAGAGCTGTATGCAGGAGGAGGGGAAGTCTCGTCCTAGAGCTTAGTGCCAGAGATGGTAAAGATGATCTCTGATGGAGTTAGATAAAGACCCAGCTAAGATAACAGATCACCAGAAAGGGGGTCTTTCCAAAGCCGGCCCCCCTGAGTAATTTCCCTGAATGGTAATACATTTGCTGCCAACATGGAAAGCTTTAAAATGGCTCTCATTATTAAGTTATTAAGTAAAAGCCTGCAGATATCCACCGACTGCCTAGTATTAAAGTAGGTCGATGGCTTTGGAATTTGCAAATAGGTCCATATTGAACAGTAGGTATTGAGGATCTAGCAGCATAATTAGTGTGCAGTTCATCTAATCTGTATCAGTCTTATCTCATTAGCCTTTTATGTAATTAGCCGCTGAATGAAATTCCTGGATGTCGTCCTTCAATTTCGGATGATTTAAGGGTAAACGTTAGATCGTTTTGAAATGAAAATTCGTTATTTGGATAATTAGATGGAGAAATTGTTTTGTTGTTTGAATTCCCTAATAATTGGCACCTTAGTTATAAAATATTCTCTCTTTTCCACATGAATACTTATAAAGACCAATAGTCCTACGTCTATGTAACCACATATGACGATTTTGTGATTTATGTCTTAATCATGGTGCCTGAGAGAGCTAGCGAAGCCGCACCAAGACGCTGCAGCTCTCCGGCCGAACAGATGGACCACAGGGCTGGCACGTCTCCCGGCCGGCCGGCGGGCTGGCAGCCCGTCTGAAACACCTACCCTGCAGGCTCCTATTTTGTTCACTCAAAGAAAAACCGTAATGTATGAATCACATGACTATTCGGCGCTGATCCGCTTCAACACCCAAGGTAGCGGTACATGTTAATGAAGAAGAAAGAGCCATTAGATTTCAGGTCATAATTTAAAATATAATGCATATATGAGTTTCGCTATGGGCAGGGGCGCCCTAAGGGGGGAGGGGCAGTTAGAACGAGCCGTCAATCTGTCTGACTGTCATCAATATCTGCGTAAGTAATAGCTCCTCAACCTTTCAGATTTGTTTTAAAAAAATGGGTTTTTTTTCTCCCGTTTTATCTATGTTCGCTGATCTGATGGTCAGACAAGAGACTGGGACATGAGAAGGTCTGGCAGTTATGTCCTTATTTGGCGATGTGCTGACATGAGTCATGGTGCCACCTGAGTAGATGGAGCCTTGGTGGTGACTGTTTGATACTCCCGTTGCAGCTGCTTTAGCCTGACCCTGTCACCCGATGGCGCTCTCTGTCACGAATGGTTTCGCCCTGATCCTGACATGCAGTCAGGCTTTCTGTAACAAATGCTTTCGTCTTCTGCTGCCTCCTGGTGGGTTCCTTCGGTTATCTCGCGCGGGTTTCTATAACGGTAGCTTCTGTGCGATGGCGTCGGCTGACGGGACTCGGAGCGATTGCCTAACCTGTTCCTGTCGGTGGCACATTGCTCCGGCTGGAAGAGGCAGCCGGGCCAGCGCTGAGGGGTGAGCAGGGCTAAGCACGCACTGCTGTTAGACAAACAGCGGTCAAGCCTAGTCAACACGCTGAGTAATTGCTGTTTGCTCTGTATCGATCCTGGCAAATTCAGATTCTGCCTGTGGCCGTCTACCCTACAAAGATCGTCCAGGTATCAGCGGGGCTGCTCCACCTCCGAGTGGCCCTTACGACCCCTTTATGTCAGCGAGAATTCGCACGTGCAGATTTTTAGTAATGGGAGGTGGCGCGTAAGTGTCTGTGTCTGCGCGTGTGTAATTATAATGCGGTACCATCACCTCTGTCTCAAATACTCCCCCTACGCCTGCTGTCCCATAATCCCGCAGTATATCACAGCAGCCAGCGAGCCAACAGGGGCAAGGGTGTCCGAGCGTGTGTGATTGCCACAGTAAATCCAGGCCCTCACCCCTGTGACCACGGTGTCTGGATGCCGGCCCACTGTTTGTCTTAAAACATGGTCAGCATGCATGCTGGCTGCAATTGAAGCCAGTCACCATCCCTGACTAAAGGTACAGGGTAAATGCAGGCCAGATGTGGGAAGGGAAGTTCTTTTGGCATTTGGTGCTTTACTGTCACGTACAAATGATAAAAGGTTCTGCATGAATCAGATCCGACCAATAGCATTTCAAGCATTGAGTGTGACATAATTCCTTCCTGACCAATAGGATTTGGTCATCGAGGTTAACGTTAATCAGTCCTGATCAAATGTATTTGGGCATTGAGTTAGACAGTAATCAGTAGGATTTGGGCGTTGCAGTCTGCAGTACTCGGTCAGGACCAATAGAATTTGGACATTGATGTTGGAATCATCACCCATTCTCTGACTTTAATGTAAAGCTTTGCCAGTTAAGTCTGTAAGGCAGTGTGAAATCAGGCTCTTGGATCTGTTTCTTGCGGGACAGTGACTGTTAGGACTCCCCCGGGAGAGGTTCCCTTCTTACACGTGACTAAAATTCACAAACAGAAATCAACATGCCGCTGTTCATCCTTTTTTTCACATTTGAAA
>JAODKL010000135.1:8774585-8795840 GCA_026780765.1 Petrocephalus schoutedeni
TTCCCTTCTTACACGTGACTAAAATTCACAAACAGAAATCAACATGCCGCTGTTCATCCTTTTTTTCACATTTGAAATAATTTGACAGAATATTCTGCTGGTATTATGACCTCGTAGCACTAAGTGTAATATAAATCCCGGGGGAGTGCCATGCTCGCGGGAAGTCAGACGTCCGTCGAGGCCTTTCCTACAGCAGGGGCCCCTGGTCGAAAGCGGTTATTACGCGAGCTTAAAACAAAAGAAGGGGAAACGAGCGGGAAACGATTACAGTCATCCGCTCGGGTGCCGGCGAGATGGTGGTTAGCACAGCGGAGTGACAGCTCCCCTTCTCTTTGCGTGCCGGGGAGGCTGGACGTAGACGGCTTATTTCAGACGATTAAGCCTTTGAGGAGACGCAGACAGCACATAATCAATCTATCAGGGCAGAAAAAGGGTTTCTCTGCGTGCTGTCATGGCCACCAGCCCCCCCCACACACGCACTGCCTTCGGATAAAGGCGGCCTTTTTTAGGGCCTCGCCGATTGTCGCGACAGTTCAAGAACTTGTGTGGATCACATTATACTTGGGCCTTCTTTTTTTTTGGTATTATTTCTGTCTGTGACTCGTATGTTGACGTAGCTTGTCAGGTGTTTTTCTACAGGGTCTTACCGCTAAGTTTCCCATTCCCCTCCTCCTCGCATCCGTTAGCCTTAAGGTCCAGGGCTGTGTAAGTGATGCTCAGCTAGCCCTAACTGGCTTGTTTGTAGGCCACGCCATTCTGCGGCGCAGTTAAATCTGAGTATTCCTTTCTGGAGCAACCAGAACTAGCTAGCGGGAAGCTGCACATCCGTTTCCATCGGCTCGGTTTTTTAGTATTTATTTCTTTGTGGTTTATGTCGTCTGCTTGCAAATTTTTCGATCGCCATAAAAAGAGCCATTACGTTTACCGTTCCCCTAAAACATGGATCAGACATGGGCGGTGAGTCATGGCCCCGATTCCCAGCAGGTTCTGTGAATGAAATCCGCCGGTAAGTTTCCCCCGAGACGGTGGGCGGCACCTGGCGCGCTTCCCCACCTCTCGCCTATTAGGTCCGTTACGCCCTGGCGTCCTGCTGCGCGGCGAAAATGAAACGCGTCCCGGTTACAGCGGCGGGAAAAGCAGCGGGGGAAGGTCTCAGTGGCCAGAGCGAGGCGCCTCATTGACTAGCAAATGAGACGCGCGTTAGCGCTGATTGTTAGCACTCTTATTATATGGCGCCAAGCTGATATGAGCCTTCGAATGCGAGACACACCGTCACCCTCTGGGGCACAAATTACAAGCTTTGTTCTTGCTGGCTTTCAGGAAAAAAAAAGGTACTGTTTTAATGGGGATCCTTGAAGACTGCTTTTAGAAGCATGCATTACATGAGTCTGTTATGCATAATTTTATACAATAATTTTCTTAAAAAGAGAAGCATTATTGCTTGGCTATTCCACACCATTTTCCTCTTAGTTTTGCATCATGCTTTTTATGTAATTTTTAAAATTTGAGAATATTGTAATCACTGCCCCCCCCCCCCCCCGCTTCCCCAATCTCTCAAATCTGATTGGACGGTCTCATCCTGAGGTTCACCCTGGTGGACAGGTTGGTTTCAGTGAGTCCTTCCAACAGATGCAGGAGAGTACCCAGTAGATGCGTGGCCCAAACTGCACCTGCTCTTTGCTGGCGTATTTGGGACACTGCGAGAGAATGCTCTGACGCTGTTGTTCCTTTTTCAGTCTCCCCGGTATTGCTGAAGGTGCCAGAATGTGAAAGAATCGGGCTAGAGCTTCCCCAGGCTCATTACAGGACAGCAGTGTGAGCCAGATGCGTCTGCAGAATGCCGTGAAAGCCTCCACGCTGTTTCTGCTGCCTTCATCCACTGGCAGAAAACATGCGGCTTGGCAGTTTGATCACTGTAAAAATGGTCAGGCTCCATTTGCACATGACCCAGAAAGTGCTCAACTGGAACATTACAACTTATAGTTACTTTTATTAGCTGTTTTCGCATGGAACCTTTTTAAAAGGGGAGCTTGCGTCCCATGATAATGCTGTTAATGAATAACATTGATAATTCATATTAATGATGTATTACCGTGGCTCCTTCCCGCCCGGCCGCCTTCCTGCATGCCTCCTTCACTCAGCCCAGCAAACACTAGGAGTATCGTGAAGTGCGTCAAGCACAGTTCCTTTCTGCCTTTTGCTCATTGTCATGGAAACAGCCCCTAGAGACGGTGCAATAACAAAAATCACTAGCTGTGTTCTGTAACACAATAAACCCCCCTTAACCTGGTTATGTGAGAGTCACCAGTGCTGTTCCAGACGGGGCTGACACGTTTGCTGTGGGGTCACTGCTTTCTGACCTGTGACGCCATATGAGTGTCGCTCTTTTTTGTTTTAAAGAAGGCTTTTATCAGCCTTAACCAGAATTACACCAGCAACATACCTACCTAACTGTCTAAATTTCTCTGGGTAACTGAATGCAGTCTACTGGGGAGAACGGGACAGTATATTAAACTGGGAGAGGCACGATGTCCGCTGACTCACAGATCGGCCCCCTCTCTTCAGGCGAGCACATTTCCCCAGGGCAAGGACTGTTTTGGGGGGGGGTGCCTCTGTCCTGTGCCTCGGCTGTGGTTCCCAAAATGACTTCTCCTCGCTGGTGGAAATGCACCTTTACCTAAGTGCTGTTCGGAAAACACGCATGGAAGGGTGCGTCAGCATAATGAGGGTGCAGTTCTCTGAAATCCAGCTCCTGGGGGTAGCGAGTGTGCTTTTATTTTTATGTGTGGGAGGTTTAGAGGTCATCCTCTCTGATCGGTGTTATTGTATGCTGATAATAATGGTTTATTGTACTTCTTATTACATTCTTTCCAGCTCATTTCCCAAATGTACAATTGCCAAAGGCGAAGCGATTGCCTTTCTTTAACCCAGGATTACATTTTATGCAAATCTGTCCATCCATCCTCCTGTCACTTATTTTGGACATTGTCCTGGGGGACTGGGGGACTCGAGACAGGGGTGCACCCTGAACCAGTCCGCGGTCCATTGCAGGGCACATAATGCACGCACTCAGATAACCAATCATAAAAAGATAACCACTTTTTATGTAAATCTTTTGCCTGCACTCATTAACTCCGCAATATTTCAGATCCTAAACGGCTATCGTTCCGGACTTGAGGATTAGATAACGATGGCGCTTTCTTCCGCTCGGACTGGCATAAGGAGCGCCTCGGCCGCGCCGGTCTTGTCCGTGGGTACGAGGCTCTGCCGGATCTCATCCAGCGAAACACGGCGACTATAATTGGACAATAAATCATGGCCATTGTTCGAGTGCCGCTTCCTTTATGTCACTATTGTTCTAAAGCAGGGTCTGCGCTAAGGTTAAAAATACCCCAGTCAAAACGAACCCGCCTGGGCCCAGCGAGGCTAATTGACAGGCATTGTTGTAAAGTGCAGGGTTTTGTGCCCAGCCAACATGGATGCCTCGCAGAGAGGCTTCGTACGAAAGATTAATTGGGATGCTCTCTGTATGAATGCACCGGCAGCTGCAAAGAGAGCTAATTAGCTTATTTGTTTTCCCTCAAAGTGTCCTTCCGTCGCAGTCTGCCGTTTATGATGAATGGCCGGGGAGGCCGGCCGCGGCGGCGCGCGATGCTGGTCGCTCTCCTACCGCCTTGTGAAAACACGGGCCGCTGAGTCCTGCTTCTGACACTAGCAAGCCTGCGCGTCTGTTCTGCCTCAGTTGCAAAATGAGCGTGATCGTAGTGAACTCGCTCCTAAGCAACACTCTGAAATCAAGCCAGGTAAATGTCAGCAAGTGCAATGGGGTTGATTATTCACCCCCCCCCCCCTTCCAGTTTCCAGTGTAACATTTTGTCCTTCATCCAGTTCCAAGTGGCATTTGTGCCTCAGCAGAAGGGCAGGTCCAGTGGCATACCAAAGCTGAAATATGAAAGAAAGATGATCGATGGATTATATCGCAGATTGAACAAACTGTACAATAAATGGACTATCACCTGAATCGTCAGACCTTAGGATGGCAAGATTTACACTAACATCATAAGAGCTGTTGAAAATTAAAGTGTGTTAAGTGCAATTTGTTTTAGTATGTCATACGGGAAAATAACACTAGTATTTGTGAAATATATTTGTAAAAATTAACGACTGAAAATGTATTCGTTTTTTTTTTATCTTGGTAGATTTCCACCAGCAGGAGGTGCTGCTGAGCACATCCCGCTCTGAGGCTTTAACTGGCAGCAAGAGGAGCAGCAGGGGGAGGCCCACTACAGCTTGAAGCTGACGCTCCTCAGTACACAGTCACAGCCCCATGCTACATTCCCAGCTCCAGAATGGACCAGACCATAGATCCTTTGCTCTTTATGCTGCATCTGACTAATGTACAATATGTGACATTTGTATGATCATGTGCAAATCTAGGCGCACAAATCTGATCACAGATGTACTGGATCTTAATTTAATTTTTTTACAGCAAGGTGTTTTTGCTTTTGACCTTGATTAAAGTTCTAAGATATCTTCAACCCTGTCTCTTTATTCTACAAGCCTGACTTCTCAGACCAGTTTTTATTAACACCCAACGTATATTTCTGCGTGTGTCGTGTTCAGGTTGACTGCTGCATTATCCAGACTTCTGAATCTCCTGACCTCAGAACTCAAGGCTTGGCCGGTCAGCATCACATCCACTGCTGTGATTTAATTTTCACACAGTGGGACTTTAACTGCCCGGTATCACTGCTCTCTAATGAATGCACACAAGATATTTCATTTGTGCATAAATTAACACCCTAGATCTATGCCATAATTTCTTTGAAAAAACACTGCCTGTGTTAAATTACACAGATTTTTTTTTCAGTTTCTCACTTTATTCCTATGATTAATAGAAGTTGGCTTTGTTGGGGGAGTGTTTCTCTGCCTTCCCTCCCTTTATTAGTTGCCAGTTTGGTCTCATCTTTTGCTGACTGCTACACCACCACCACTACCACCGCTGAGCGCATCTCCAATTCACGCCCCCACCGGCGCACTCATTTTTCACGCTGCAGGCCGAGAGGAGATCCGCAGGAGAGCGGTACATCTCATCACCGGCCACCGCCAGGTCGATAGAACGTGCCACGCCTGGCACTGAGACCCTGCCTCGCAAATTATGCACCTTGGTGACAGAACGCCCAGGCACAACCAATAGATGACCGATCCCGGAGCGGAGCGGGGGCCTGGCTTTTTTGGGACACGGGGCGAGGCTGGCTGGAAGCCGCCCGGCAGGGCCGTGGCGCGGACAGAGGACAAAGCTCACAGTCGCCACAGCTGCCTCTCCTATTGAAGCCCTCTCGCCAGGCTCTGGCGAGTTCCCTGCAGCCTGACCTTTATGGATTTCTGAGTAGGAGCGGAATGCCAGAAACACAAAGGCGGTGTTAAACCCATTTGGAGACGGCTATTCACAGAGCTCTCCGGTCGCGAGGAGGCCTGGTGCTACCTGAACAAATTGCTACTTCAGGAAAATGCCAGCCTCACATTTCACCCCCGCTACACCAATGGCAGTGAGGACATTTGGGGGGAAAAGGCCATGGACAGGCCTTCTAGGGGGCCCAGGTGTAAGCCACCTCCTGTGCCTAGGCGACCCATCAGCCTGAGGAATGTTCTAGAGCAGAAATCCCTAGAAACAGGTGTTCCGTAATGGTATCTACCAGAATGATAGAATGTTGCCTTTTTTAAAATGATATCAGTGGCTTGCTGACGAGCGGAGCACGCTCATGACCGCACACTCTTCTGCTACACTGTGTTATACCGAGGCCTGCAGGAGGAGTTCAAACTGAACTACTGATCTCAAATACTTGCTGCTGAACACTGCTTGCAAAACAATGTTTATGAATTTACTTAATTCCCCGGCAGAACCAATATTAATAATCGAAATGATTTTTGTCTATCAATATCATTTTATCTTCTGTGATGTTGTCTGTTCCAGGAATAAGAATGTAAGAACTGTAGTCTGTAAAAGAAAACATTAATATTAAAAAAAACAGACATCAGACGTTAAATATATTTTGCAGTAAAGTGTAATCTCGCCCTCTAGTGGAGAAAAGTATGTTTACTTCCCTTTCAGTTATATGAAGCATTTCTTCTACAGTGCAGTGTGATGTAGCGTTACAGAGTGAGGAAGATGCTCATCCAAAATTCTGGCCTCTGGTGTTTCCTTCATGGTCTCTTGCAAAATGCCAGTATGGCCTTTATTGAATCAGAAGGTTCAAAAATTTCCAAATAGTCAATAAATGCGCTCTTCCTGCTTGAGAAGTGCCATAATGTGGTGACAGATAGCCTAATCAGAGGTCAAACTTAAACTATAAACTGAAACTTCACCTCGCAACAGAAGCACTGAACTGAGCATTGCAGTAGGAGCTGCACAGCTTAATTGCTTCTCACAGTAATTGTGGCTATCACTCACTCAGAACTAGGACAGTAACCACCCCCAGTGAGGAGAAAAAGCCAGGGGAGCTTTCGGGTGGGAGATTCATGTGTTTATTTCTTGAGTCATCTGCAGTCCATTTGCCAAGCTTTCCATATTAAGTTCCTTGCAGGTCCCCAGGCTATTTGCAGTAAACCACGTCCATCCCAGCTGAAGGCTATTGGCCATGAAAGTACACATACTGTTACCAAGCAGTGAGATTCTAGCACTGTGTTACTGTACAGGCAGAATTAGCAGTGGTCCCAGGACAGAACCCTGCAGGACTCGTGACATAGTATGAAGACATTTATAATAATAATAATAATAATAATGATTATTATTATTATTATTATTATTATTATTCTTGAATGGATGGGTGGATGGATATCATTAGTGATGCTCTTACCACTACCATAAAATTTTACCACTATCACAAAATTGCATTCACCCATAAATCTTCTGCTGATACTGCAATTATACAAAAAGCAATACAATTTCAGTGAGACAACACTGCGACCGTCATTAGTCAATTATTATTTGTTAAGTTAAATTAGTGACTGTTTAGTACTATAACTGCAAAGGACTCATTGTGATTCATGTACACAAAGCAATTTTAACACTATTGAATTCTGGAGAAAAGATGATGGCGTCCTATAGCCATGTAGATTAATGTACACAGGGGTGCTTTGGGGAATTTAAAGTAATTGTGAGATATTGTGAAGGCTTGTGCTGCCCGATGCAGGAGGCCGTGCATGATGGGAGATGAGCAAAGCCGTTGCTGCTGTGCGTCCCAGCAGAGCTGGCTGATGGGGGGGGGGGGCGCTCCGCCTGCGGGTCCCTGCCAGCCACTGAGCTGCCGTGCTCAGCAGTTTTTTTCCCTGCTTGTGACTCCAGGAGACTAATTGGAACGAGGTGCCAGGAATGGCCTGTCTGTCGGATTGCATCACCCTGATAGCTGGGATAACAGGACAAAGGTGCAAGTATGCCCCAAAGCTGGAAATGTGGTTGTCACGCTCCATAACAAGAGCCCTTAGCAAGAAATGGCATACAGAACGCCCCCCCCCTCCCCCCACGTTGTGCCAGCAGGCTGGGCCCCCAGGAAGACTGGCTATTGGTGCCCCTGGGCAATGCCAAGAGATGCCCCTTCCCCCAGAACCCCTTGGTCACCAACCATGAGCCGTATCTGCCCTCACTCAAGTAGCTGGCTGGTTTATTACTTGGCTTATTACATCACGGAGGCCTGGGAGTCAAGATTGACAGGCATTAGTAAGGCATTCTGGTCCAGCGTTCTCTCTTCATATGGCAGTTTTCCCAGAGCAACTACGAAAATGTCCCTGCTTTAGACAGGAAGCATCGAGAGAGTTGAAGCGTACTTCACCAGACTTCTGAAAGATGCCAGCATATCCACACCGGGGATATTCTTTTTGCAGAAACAAATCGTCGAGTGTCAAATCAGCCTCGGCTTCGAGCAGCTGCAACGCTGTTGCCTTCCTGTCTTAAGGGCACGAATCATCTTGAAGATTAATATCTAGGCTACATTTTATATAAGCATGCAGGCAGTTTTACAGGAAGATTCACATTCCTGTGGCGATCCATAGCCAGTGAACACGAAAATCTCGTTATTGTTAGCGTCTAATCAACCAAGCCTTTGTCAAAGGACTTTCAGGAAAACACAGGCATAGCAGATGGCTGTCGCCACAAGCATCAGCAGCCACCTAACACACACATACACAGTGGCACAGCCATGTAAGTTAACCATAAAGGCCACCACAAAGAAATCAACCTATTAATGTAAGGTCCCAATTCCTGGCCATACTGTCTTATTTTGAACTTACTCAAAGGTTTTTACCTGCCGAAACTAAATTTCCCTGACGATAAATGTGATGCATGACAATGACCACCAGGGGGCGAACATTTCAGCAGGCTAGCCTCCAGCCTTACTCAACCTTTCTCTGATAGCAATGTGTAACCTAATTTTACCTTTTACTTGTTTCAGGGCAGAAAGTGTTATTTTCCAATTGCTTATGTAAATGTAAATGGAAAAGACCTATTTTTTCTCTTCAAACTTTGCTTTTGTGACCGGAGAAATGATATTTTCAAATGTACCCATTTTTTAAAACATTCCGGGCAGATTCCGTGCTACGGAGCCCCTGAAGGGACATGGGTAGACAAAAAAAAAATCGCGCGAGCACTGGAAAGTGTCAAAGTTTTCTTTGACCATTTCCCTTTAGGGGTTAGGGTTAAGGTTAGGGTTAGGGTTACGGTTCATCGCTAATCTCAAAAAAGGACTCATAAAAAAACATTTTTGTTCATTTTTGTATAACTTTACATGTTGTTTGATTCAGACCTTATGTAAATGAAAATATGCAAATTTGCCCGTTTTTTTCATATAAAATAGGTTACTTTTTAAATGTTATTATCCAGCTCACAAAAGCAAAGTTTGAAGGGAATCATGGCTAATTTCTAGACATTTCTAGACTTTTACAACATAAGCAATTGAGGAATAATACATACGAAACAAGAACAAAATTTGTGTTACATAGTGTTTGTCAGAATTGAAAATTTAAATGGAAGCTTAAATGGACTCATCTTACACAATGATTGGATTACAGATGGATTACAGTAACTCATTTTCTAATCCAAGAAACTCAAGGAACATGGACTTTTGAAACATTAGCTTACAACTCCGACAAACAAAACGTTATTTTTACTGACTTTAGCTACTATGGAAATGAAGAAGTGTTGCAAGTAGTGAGTGTGTGTTTTGGATGATTCATATCGGTTCATTTGGATTTGACAAGTGACATTTTCCCAGATTGTAAGCATACTAATGCACCACGGAGAGGATTTATTCAGATTTTTTAAATGTGGCATTTTCAACAAAATATTTCTTTTGGTGATACCTATTTCTGACACATTACAAAAACAAGAAAATTCTGTACCGTCCAAGAGACTGCCTGAAAGCTATAACCACTTAATTTGGTTTCAAATCACTGTTTATTCTATTTACCCGCTATTTATGCAGATATGACAAATAGTGTCAAATTACACCAGAAGGCAAACTGTGCAAACCAACATACCGGCCAGGAACCCATTAATGTAACAGAGTTAAAGTGTTGTTATTGTTAATCTAATAGTTTGTAATAAGATTATAACTATGCAAAATATAGTGGTGAATTTTTTATTGACTTTGTGTGAAATATATTTGCCTCAAAACCCGTGTCGTACTCTGGTTCTTGGGTGAGTTGCATGATGGGATACATGTGACAGAAGCCATGGTAAAGACACTTCAAAGGTCATTCTGAAGATTGTGGGTACCCAAGGAAGATTGATTATGCAAAGAAACTCCTATTTTGAGATGCTTTAACCCTGGGAAAGTCCCAGGAACTCCCTTTAGTCGTTAAAAATATGTATAGATATACAGATGTACTCTGACTTTAACATGAAAAGTCTGGCTGTTTCCGTCAGCTGATCTGGCCCTGAGTGTACCCAGTCCGACCAGTGAATCTAGTTTTTAATAGACCATTTGTAGTCATCTTTACGCACTGACGCATAACAGACATGTGTATGCGCACTCAATACCCTTTCAGTAACACAACAGACAGGCAGGTTTTTACAAGACAAAAGAAACTCAACAATAGTAACCAAGCAGACAGCAAATGAAAGCCTCACTGTGGCAGATTCAGGATTCGGTTGGGAAGGATTACGTTAATTAAGGCAGAGTTAACGAACAAGATGTCACTCCCATTCCTGCGGAGAGGTAGCCAATCACAACAACAGCACAAAGCATTATCCAATGTAAATAAATTGGCGTCCAAACCTTTAAACTGTTAAATACTATTCTAAACAGTATTCGATTGGAATTACGGTACATTCATTTACATTGATGCATTCTTGCATCTATTCATTCTTTCCTTCGTGGTTTGTGAGAGTAACGGTTGTCCTGTTGTGGTAAGTCACCGAATTCAGAGAGGTGAGGTTCGATAAATAGGTGGGAAGACGTCCCAGCAATGGCAGTCCGGCTAGCTTCTGAATCTGCTTTGCTGTTTTCCAAAAGGAGAATAGCATTGTCTTTAAAGTGGGAGGAAGCTGGTCTCGACGCATGGTCCATCCTGACGCAGGGAAGCCCGCAGCGGGATCAAAGAGTCAGCAGCAGCTCGCAGATGGGCAGATAGCGTTGGTGGCCCCTGGAGTTAATGGGGGCGACGGCATTCCCGAGCAAACAGCTTCCACGTCCCTCCAGCGCGAGCCAGCTGCCAATGTCAGAGGGCCGGGAGCTGTTCAGGTGGATGCCCCCCGGAGGTCACGGAACTCCTTGAGTTGCTGCACGGATAAGGGGTCCACATCCACCAGACCGGCGGAGAGGATGGTGGCCATGACCTTGAGGTCATTGTCAGTGACGTCCCTGTTAAATATGCGTGGCTGTGGAAGTACATGGATAATTTTAGGGATGCTTAAAGAACACGTCCTGCAAAATTACAAATATATAATAAATGTACTTATTTATAGAAAGCAGCAAAGGCTTTAGATTGTGGATGAGCATTTGTAATAATTTTGCATTTCGATTTCCAAAAAAATCCCCAAATACCATACTTCTGTCTTAAAGGTTAGGATGAAATGTGATTCTGACACAGATTTAACCTGTAAACCTATAACTGTCAGCTTCCTGTGCTTTGAGGAAGTGGAGAGCTGTTAAAAGCCCCTAGGGGGTGTGGGAGTGCTGTGTGCTTCCGCGTGGGCTGAAGGGTGCCCCACACCAGATTTCTCATCACCTTCTTCCACTTGAGGATCTGGGGCATCTTGCCCCGATGCTGCTGCTGCTGCTGCTGCTGCTGGTCCCGGGCTCTTTGCGCTGGCCCCTTCAAGCCCTGGAACATAGCATGGCTGTTAGCACGGAGGGGGGAGGGGGATGCTCCTATTTTGGGCAGCGCCCCAGGAGATCCAGCCCGCATTAATATTTATTCACCCGTTCCTAGCTTATGGGGATGCCAGCGGGGGCTTACAGTAAGAAGAGTTTAGCCTGCCTAACCCCCCTCCCCCCCAAGTGACTCCTTCTCCTGCAGAAGGTTAGTCAGCTGATGCTGGAACAGAAAAACACATTCAAGTAGTGTGTCCTACAGCCACTAGTACTTTTCTTAATTCGTTCATCTGCACAATTATGTTTCAAAATCTTTCCTACCTGCTAAATCATAAAATCTGGCTGCCAAACACTTTCAGCCAGGCATACATATTTATATGGATATTACTGATGACACTGGATTACCTGCCAGGGTTGTACTTGGGAGGTAATTGCAGTGTCCCCGAATGATATTACTCATTAGATTTAAGTAAAGGCGACTGGTTTCTCCTGAGGTGGGTGCTTTCACTTCACGCACTCCGTCTCTCACTTTCACGTGAGATTCATTGCTGAAGTTCTATCTAATGTTTTTTTTTTTTTGAGGCACCTGTGACACAGACCAATTTCTCTGTACTATCAGTAATTTTCAAGTACCACACGCAGCCCCTAAACTCACCTGAAAACATAACTCACCTGTTTTATATCCTTGGAAAGGAACACGATGACGAACATCAGGCCGATGACAATCTGTAGGAAATTCAATGCAAGACGGAGTGATTTCGGTTCCTTTGAGAGCAGCACTGCTCGGTAAAATAAGAGTTGCAGGTTTGAAACACTATTGGGCTCAACCTCTCATGAGTGTTGATTAAAGCACCACAAGCCAAATGGCTTAAAAAACCATCCAGGTGCATGAAGTCTATCAGTACAAGCATGTAAGAATAAGTGAAGGATGTTAGGATAACTTACCCCCAGCAGATCCAACATTTTGCTGCCTGTGTCTCTCTGCTTCTGTGTTCTTTGTACAGATGATTTAACTGTGACTCTGAGCTCCCCTTGCTGGTCTTAACTGTGACTCTGAGCTCCCCTTGCTGGTCTTAACTGTGACTCCGAGCTTTCCTTTCCGAGGTCTCTACTGTGATGCTGAGCTCCCCTTGCTGAGGTCTTAACTATGACTCTGAATTGTCCTTTCTGAGGGCTTAATTACCACACACAGACTTTTGAGTCAGTGTCCAGTGAACTGCAGGAACCAGACTGGCTGGTTGGGCAGCATTTCTCTGTAGTTATACATCTCCAGTATCGCATACTAGTTCTGAAACAAAAACAAATCACACACGTGTTTGGGTGCGCCAAAGAAATTTCTTGGTAGCAGGTGACACAAATGTTTAGACATTAATGTAGTCTAAGTTGAAGAAATAGAGCTATACTCTGGAGCTAGCTACATTTTGGAGTTTATTTATGACTTTGTTTATAGCTGGAGAGTACAGTGGCTTAGTAGGTGGGGTTTGAAGGGCAGTCCTGCTCTGTGTGTGGAATTTGGACATTCTCCCCACATCACATGTGCTTTTCCCTGCTGTCCAAACATGTACAGTTAGCTGAATTGTCCCGAGTGCATAGGATGATGAGTGGGTGAATCAGAAGATCGTTATTTTAGGTGGACAGCTTGACCTGAAAGTCCTCTACTGAAATAATAATTTGCAGCTATTGCTTGGTTTGGTGAGCTGCTGACTGCAACTATTACAGAATAATTTGCAGCTATAAGGGGCGTTCCAGTCCCTGTCTGCCTTTTATCATCAGTATTACCATTTTCCGTCATCAGGATATTATGCTTAAAAAATATATAAATGTATAACCGAAAAGCCGTGTCTAAGATTATTAGGAGAATTTTCACCTTTTGCTTTGAAAACAGCGCTGATCCTTACTGTGGCTTTGTACATTTCTGCAAATTACAATACGCACAATAGTCTTAGCAAAACATCCCCCCCCCCCACTAGTGAGTAAGAAACATAATCCATGGTGACAATGAGCATCAATCCCTAAGACCAAACCTCTATTGTGAAAGAAAGGTGTGCACCATTTACAATTCCTTTACAACGCACAGGAGTGGGAAAACCCCACTCAGACACGCAGAGGAGAGACTCAGAGGCTAACAGGCGATTTCTGAGGAAGGGAGAACCGGCCGGGGAAGCTGACGCTTTCCGCGTCGTGCTTGTGACCGGGCAGATTGCCCGGCCGGCCTCAGATAAGGGGCTGCCACTTACTGGCGGGAAGGAGGAAGCTTCTCATCGGGGAAAAGAGAGCGGGCCAGACGGCGACAGTGGCCTGCCGCTCAGGTCCTGGGGCGGCAGCCAGCTCACAGGAAAAGGAGCGGGATTTTCTGAGCCGCTCGCAGCTTTATCTCACCTGCTTTTGTGATGTTAGATTTCCCCCACGATCCATAGATATGCAATCAGACTAACTGGCGTCTCCGTTTGCCCGTAATCTATGTGCATATGTGTCCTGTTATGGACTGGAATCCTATACAGGGTACAAACTGGCCTTGTGCTCTGCGCTGCCTCTGGTAGGTTCCAGAACCTGACCTGGTTAGTGGGTAGATGGATGGATGATTTACTGTTGCACATATTGCCAGATTGTATTTGTCTACCATGTCATTGTTGTTCATAGTTCTCTCTTTTGTCATTATGAGTCTGTGCGTTAACACACTGTTAAGAATTTTACGAGGGTTTATTGATCAGTAAGATTTCCAAACGGATAAAATACGTTTCTGATAAGATAAAATAATAACAGTATTATTAAAATGAAGGAAATATAGCTCTCTTAAACATTGTAAACTTATTTACATAAACATAGTCCCCATTTTCTGCTACGCATCTTCCCAAATGCACCATCCATTCTTATATGGTGCCAACTGTCAAGTGCTTAATTATATCCAGAAAATACATTGTGTGCCAAAAAAAAGCATTATTTTATGGCAAAATCAAATAATGCCTTGCTGCAGTTTGTACACAGAAAGACAAACGCCAGTTACATTTCGTCCACGAAAGCATAAAGACTTTATGTCCCCATTTTCCCATTAACCCATTTTCTTTCGTGTACAGAAATCAGAAGCAATCTTTCATTTTGTGCACAGAATTGATATCGGCACTTTGCACTTCGTGGAAATAAGAAAGTGCACAGAATGCATTTTATAAACTAAATATAATATAAAAAGTTATTCATAAACGCATAAATATATATGTGCAGTGCTGGGTTGGAGGTTGCCAAACGCGATTCTGGCTCCCTTTCAGACAGTATCTCGTAGTGATCTCACAGTGATCTCTGCATCTCACGTTTCTCCTATTTTTTTGCTCCACTGGCATGTTCACTTTGCTCATCAAGGGGACCAAAAATGTTTTCATATCGCAGGGCGCCAATGCCCCTAACCCCCGGGATGTCGAATGGTTGGCTGTACACATACACACAGTTGATGGACAGACAGGACAAGTGCAGGGTAGGGGTAAGGGAACACATTAACACCCGTGACGTAAAAGTAAACGCCGATGGAATGTTTCTAATGGGCAATCACAGAGCACCAGAGTGGCACATAAGAGTAATAATACAAGATAAATATTAAAGATAAACACAAGAGGAGTAACATGGTGGTGCAGTGGTTAGCACTGTTGCCTCACACCTCTGGGACCAGGGTTTGAGTCTCCGCCCATATTCCATGTGTGTGGAGCTTGCATGTTCTCCCCATGTCGTGGTGGAGTTTCCTCCGGATACTCTGGTTGCCCCCCCGCCCCACAGTGCAAAAACATGCTGAGGCTAATTGGAGTTACTAAACTGCCCATAGGTGTGCACCTATGGTAGCCAAGTGGTATGTTTGAGGAGATACTTTTTGATGTGGGTGTTGTAGAACTTTTTTTTCCCCTTTAAATAAATCAAATGATTGTATTGTGTGGCTGCAGAGGGGCATATCTGAACAGCTTTCATAGCTGGTCATGCAAATCCATGGAGTCTTGGTCAGGGAGATCTGAGAGCTGTAAATGTGAACATGTCTTGGCTCCAGCTACAGTTACCACCCCACCCTCCAGAAAAACCCAGAACATTTCCTGAAGCGGGATTTAACATCCTCATTCAATACCAACTGAGATGATCCATTGCACTCTTAGGAGACTACAGCCTTTAAAAATATAAACATTGTTGGTCTCATCATTCTGACTGAAGAGCTTTCTTTTTTTTTACTTGGCACGCAGTGTGTTTATTCATAACTGCCGCGTCTTCTCATCAGTACCCACTGTGCTAATCACAGGCTCCTCTCTGCTCTCTGTCCTTTCAGGCTCATCGGCAATGAGGTGCAACGCAGGGCCATCGGAGTTCAAACCGAAACACAACACGGCCCTTATCTCAGGCCTCTTTCACATGCTAGTTCTGTGGAAAAGAATATATGTAGAGCACGCTATGACAAGCACGCTATGACAAGCACGAGAGTCTCGGTAATTTCAGTTCCATACAGCTTTCATTTTTTGTGACCAATGTTACGAGTGTCCACCATGTTTGCCATTCGTGTTTTGATGAATGTGTATGTCTTGGCATGAATATGAAGAAGATCCATCAGTCTTCAGTCACATTTCTCCTGGGGTCATGGGGGACGAGGCTGGGGTGCATGCTGCATGCAGCAAGGTCTACGTTTGTCTCACGCTGTTCTTGCCGTTATCTGCCTCCCTCATTACTCATCATCAAGCTCGCAGCCGTGGGCTTCACAGAATCACATGGTTGGGTTTGTAGGCAGTTTGACTTTTATCCACGTACGGAATTGGTAATTCAGTTACAAAAGAAATTAGCCGAATGTAATGGCGAGATGCTTGCTTTGACTTCTTAATGTTAAAGGCTTCGCTTGGTAGGATGTTTAGTGCAGTGTAGTGCTCCCCCACCCACCCCCCACCCACCCCAGTCACACACGTCGAGTCATGGAGACATTCAAACTTCGTTATAACCCATTTTCACTAAATCTCGCTGCATCACACGCTGACTTGGAAATGGCTTCTAAATACTGTAATTTTGGGAAGCAAACTGATTTACTGTACCATATTGAGGAATATGAGAAGAAATTATACACCAAACAGTGGACGAATATTGCGCAGAGCTCACCCCGAGGGCCTGTAACAGAATGGATTTTAGGGTCTCATTCCAGCTATGAGCTGGGGAGAGACGCTTTAGCCGACAGGAGAAACATGCCGGGAGCCAAACAAAATTCGCCATCCTGTCATAAAATATAATGCGGAGAAGATACCGGAAGTGCCTGAGGGGGCAGCCAGGAACCGCGAGAGGAAACAGGAGAAGGAGAAGGTGAAGTAGCAGAGCGGATGTTTGGGATCCGGAGCGGCACGCAGTAACGTTATTTAGGGCTGAAGAAGTCAGACATGACATGAGTGATAGGCAGCATGACAGTTAAGGAGAGAGACTCTCTATGCGTATGCTGGATCAAATCCAGGAGGACCCTGATACTCAAAGTTCATCTGCAGACATGGTTGGAACTGTGCTTTAGGCAAAAATGTCAGCTAGGCAACACGATTGGAAAATAGTGAAATAACAGGCAGGATCAGATCTGTAAATGTGTTTGTAGTCTGTGTGTGGCTCTGAGTCATGTGACAGAGACAAAGCCATCAAGAGTCACCATGAAAAGTGAAGTTCAAGTAGGGTCCCGGAGATTGGGGTGGAGCCTCACTTTGGCAAAATTGTATTTGCATTATAAACGTATAGGAACTTAAAGATGAAGCTCATTAATCCAGCTCTGAGATCACTGGGCTTCCTGACCAGACCCTGAAGCAGAGAGGATTCCTGCCAACATATAAAACCAAGCTCATTTTGGTTATATATGCAGTCACATATCTAAAATAACATTAGATGTTGCTTGAAAAGAAAACTAACCCAGTGTTTGTTTGAAGAAGTCAGTCTCTAGGTATCAGTCACCACCATAAACTGCATTTCCACATGATGAATGGCAAACAAATGCAATGCCTGTGTGGCAGTGAGGATGGACTAGGACACTTTATACGCATCAGGAGTGCGTTGTTATGTAACCACCATCAATCATTTCTCACCTAACTCACGTCACTAATTTCCTCAATCCTCTTCATCTCGGAACACTTCCGTTTCCAGTGCTTATATGACGTTTATGTAACTCTTATAAAAATTGAATTCCAAGAAATGTTCTAAATGTCTAATTTGCTATTATAGTGGTTATCGGGGGGAAAAAAACCAGCCTGCCACAAATAGTATACGTACCTGCAACTGTTCAGTGGGGAAATGGTGCCACCTGCTGGCCCTACTGGTCATTGCGGGCTGCAGCATTCTGGTCATCTGGGAGATTTATAACTCGTAATAAATCTTGTTATTCTACGGAGGTCTTGCGTAAAAGCCCAAAACCCAGTATTCACAACAGGTTTTAGACAGACAGTCCACACTGGGACCCTAAAATGAGTCCTAACCATAATTAGCACTGTGTTCATTTGCTTTGTGTAATTCGAGCTCTACTCAACTGGCTCACTTCCAAATATAACATTTAACGCAAACCATAGCTTAAACAAAACATGGGAACTCCCAAGTTCTTGGAAAGAGGCTGGACTCGGTTTGTATTTGCTTATTCTAGTGAAAAGTTGAGGACGCTGAACACCTGTCGAGCGACTGACCGACCCACAGCTAGTTCATAGCGAGACAGACTCATTCAGCAGGTCGGGGAGACAGCAGAGGGCGTGTTCACAGCAAGACAAACAGCACTGACTAGAGATTTACGGCCAGATAAACAAGAGTATTACACAAAATACATACTATTTTTATATCTCTGTGGACTGGAGCGTCTGCTACATAAAGTAAATTATAATGTTTCACAGTGAGGCAAACCCACGATGTAGCACCGTAATACACTTAAACACACTAACAGTGCACTGGTGGTATTACCATTAAGAATAAAACATTAGCTATGAGGGCAAGTGTAATAAAGAAATCAGTGCTGACTGGAAAGGACCAGATCAGTGGCCCGCAAGTACCCCTGAGATACCCTGAGCAAGGTACCGTCCCCAAGCACTGCTCCCCGGGCGCTCACGTAGCTGCCCCCTGCTGTGTCACGATGTCACATGGGTTAAATACAGAGGACACATTTCGGTATTGCGTGCTGTGGTGCGTCAACAATGACGATTAATCACCTTAACAAATGAAATGTTATATATATAATATTGTATTATATTTCCAGAAAATGGTGCTGGTGTTATAATGAAGTACCCAGCTGACACAATATGATCCTAGCCTGCCCTACGTTATATACAAGCAGTGCACTTAAAAAAGTGCATGTTTAAATTCTAAAACTTTCAAAAGTCTTTTGGGGCCCTTATTTTATGGTGACCTTCCTGCCACACATCAAGAATGTCCGTGATTTTGACTATAGTAAGTGTATTCTGCTCATTGTAAATAAGCCACAATCTGTTGTTTTATCATGTGTATCGAATACATTTGACAAAGTAATAGACAATAGTGCGAAAGGTTGCTTTTGCGCTCTCCACGCCTCCCAGTGGTAGCAATGCAGACATACAGCCGTGCAACATCTTATTTATTTTTTTAAACTGGGTTCATAACAATACCAACCTGAACGCAGAACTCGGGACAGGTAGAGCTGCATATTTTTGCTGCCGCAGCTCGCCTGTGAAGTCTGATGGCTTCTGTCAAACAACCACACCTGGCACTATTCAGCCAGGACCTCAGAAGACAAGATGTCCTAATAAGAGCGCTGTCAGTCAGTCACATGGCTAATTATACACAGCGGAAGCCCAGCAACACCTGCACTCACAGGCAGAAATGTGAACCGCTCCCCCCACATTGTTAAGCTGCTCAACAGCCATTTTCCAAATTAATGCCAAAGGCACCATAACAAAAGCACTATTTCAATTATGCTACAGTAAATTAATCAACAATCTAACTATCAATCTTATTGTGAGCAGGGTCACGAGGGGAGCCTATCCCTGTCATCATAATAATAATGATAATAATACTATATTCAAATGTAAATAGCTGTGTAAAACTAGTATAAAAACTGCTATTCAGAACCTTTTACAGCAAGCAAAATGCAAAAAAAAAAAAAAAAAAAGATACCGGCCCACATGCCACATCTGCAAGGGTCCCAGGTAACGCACAGTATGCCGACACGGGCATGTCCGGACAATGAAGCACACGGAGACTCGCCAAGGCCCCGTCTGGCACGAGCCCAGCCACCCCTGAGCTTAGCACTGTCTGCACACACATGCTGCTCACTGCACATCAGAAAGCCAAGCGACACCCATGTCGCTGGCAAAGGGGACAACTTGAAAACCTCGCATATGGCTCACGTGACGCCACACACACGCACACGCACGCACGCGACTGCTGCACTTTACCGCCTAACCGATCATCCGCGTTACTTGGAGAGCCCTCCACCAGCAGCCGTATCCCAGAAGCCCCGGCTGTCCCGGAGATCCAGCAGCACGGCGGCAACCGTTAGCGGGACGCTCCTCTCCCCGCGACGGGTACCGGCGTGACAAAGGAGCGGGCGTCTCGTCCCGTATCACGTTGCAGGAAAGCAGCCGTGCGGGTTCTGCGGCCCCCCCTGGCAAAAAACGGCAGGGGGAGGGGGGAGTGAATGTGGAGAGGCAGACCAAGTACGGACGAGTGAGTTCTTGATCACCAATGAATGATCAAGGAATGGAGGGGGGGGTCGCAGGCTGCATGGCTCCATCACCACGCTTAAGGTCACACACAACCACAAGCCATGGATCAGTAAATTCAAAACTGGCAAGTTTTTTTTTTTTTCTTCCTTTAGGGGGGGGGGGGGGGAGTTGGAGGTTATTTAGCTAAAAACCAGTTTCCCTGGAGTGAATCTCGGCCCACCTGAACAAACATTTAAGTATGAAAGGGGTCGCATTCAGCTAAACACACACACACTGGATTACCTCACGGAGGTCACCAGTAGGACAGCACAATTATTATACACCTGCAGAATCCCCTCATTCACCTAATTGGGGTGTTCTTTTCAGAAGATTTCACCCATCTACACTCAATACAGTCCCTGATGAGAGCGTTTGAGAGTGAATGTTTGTGAGCACTAAACTGAATGCAAGAATGCGTTACTGTGTGTGTGTGTGTGTGTGTGTGTGTACACACGTGCATGTCAGGACAGCTCACTTCAGTCCACATGGTCCTCTTGGCTGAAAGCAGTCCACAGTAGATCCTGGGAAACGAGCCATGATAAAATCAGGGCAGGTCACATGGGGGTTCATCTTGCATGTTAGTCACCTATTATTTTAACTGTCGCGCCCACTGGCTTCTCATGCGGTTAAGCCAGGCAGTGATTGACACCATACAATAACCACCCCCCCCCCCCAAATCTCTTTACCCACCTCTACTCCTCAATAAGGCCACCCTGAAGACACACAAAGGACGACTTAACAGCAATACCTCTGAAGTGAAAGAAAGAGAGATGGAGACCCGGGCAGATGACAAGACAACTCAGTAGCCAAATTAGTTGGTTTATTATAAAGGGAAAAAAAAATTAAGAAAAATAAAATGTTTCTTTAAAAAGCAACCAATATTCCCAGAGAAAGAAGCTTTCATCTTTCTTCTTCTTCCACAGAAATACCAAAGCAGCTGTGTATGGAAAAAAACACTAGGTAGCATGTATGTACACACACGCACACACACACACAAAGTCTACATCCGTGTTCATTACAGTAGGAGAGCAGGCATCACAGAGCCTGCAATGACACGGCCCAGTCAGCACACATGGGCTCCCCTGGAAGCATCTAACAGAACAGGTGCCACCTGCCCATGACACAGGCCGCCCCATCGTCCTCATTAAAAGCCCTTGACATCCCATCATGCTTAGCGCATGGTCTGCCGTGCCGACACACTCCCAGAATGATGCAATCATCTATTGGAGGGAAGGGTGGGGGGGGGGGGGGGGGGG
>JAODKL010000135.1:8814171-8841485 GCA_026780765.1 Petrocephalus schoutedeni
CTCAGCATGTCTTTGGACTGTGGGGGGAAACCGGAGTACCCGGAGGAAACCCCACAACGGCACAGGGAGAACATGCAGACTCCACACACATGGAACTGGGCAGGATTTGAACCCCGGTCCCAGAGGTGTGAGGCGACAGTGCTAACCACTGCACCACCATGCCACCCGGTATAGGAATTACCTATTCAAAATATTCATATTTTGTTGCTTTGCAGCCTGAAATGAAGACACACACGCATATATATTTTTCCAGCCGTATTTACTGAGTAAAACTTATAACAGCCAAGATATAATAGCAATACTTCAGAAAAAATAAGAAAAATGAATCACTGAGAAGATTAAAGGATCACCACCATCCCCCCACCCCCCTGAAAAAAGTACTTGTAAACTCAATCAGGTGTAACTGACTTTCTGCATTGTACACCAAGCTAATTGGCTTCCACGCATGACCGAATGTAATAATTCTGATGATCTCAGCATAAAAACAGCTATTCCTAAAACATTCCGGTGCTTGGAAGTCCAACGGAAAGCAAACAGTCAACTATGGGTGGCAAGACACCGTCAGAAGTTTTCAGGGATACAATTCAAAGGCTTTATCAATCCCTATGAGCATAATCAAGAACTGGAAAGTGTTTGGTGCTACTAGGACCCTACCCAGATCAGGCCGTTCCTCCGATCTGGATGGAAGAACAAAGAGGAAACTGGCCAGAGTGGCTACCAAGAGGCAGAAGGCAACTCTAAAGCAGTTACAGCAATTTTTGGCAAAGAGTGGTCGTTGAGTGCTTGTGACAAGAATACTATATACTATATAGTAATACTATATAGAATATCACAAATGTGGCTTATATGTGAGGGTTAGAAAAAAAGTCACTCCTCAAGAAAGGCCACATTATGTATCGATTGAGCTTTGCCAAGACGAACCTTGAAGATTGTGAGGCCAAATGGAAAAAGGTGTTATGGTCAGATGACCATAATCGAAGTATTTGGCTTAGACACTGAAAAGTATGTCTGGCCAGAAAGCCAATGCAGCTCACTATTATGATAAGAACACCATACCTACAGTAAAGCGTGGAGGTGGTAGCCTCCTGCTGTGGGGGTGCTTCTCTGCAGCAGGAGCTGGGGCACTTGTCAAGGGATAAACAAAACCGGATGGGGCAAAATACCATCAAATTCTTGAGGGAAAACCTGCTGTCCTTTGCTAGAAAGTTGCCAATGGAAAGAAGGTTCACCCTCCAACATAACAACGACCTGAAGCACACAGTGAAGTTGGCCACACAGTGGCTGAAGGAGAAAAAGCTGAGTGTTCTTGCATGGCCCAGGCAGAGCTCAGACTTAAACCTTACTAAGAATCTGTGGAATGACTTGATGATTGCAGTCTACCAATGGCCATCATCCAATATTACTTAAACAGTTCTGTAATGAAGAGTGGACAAACATTGCACAGTCCCAACAGACTCATGGCTGTAATCAAAGCAAAAGGTGGTATATCTTTCACTTGGCTACTATGAGTTGCATTGAGTTAATATTTATGTGTGTGTCTCTCTCTCTTTATTTCAGGCTGCAAAGCAACAAATGTGAATATTTGGGGGGGGGTGATTCTTTTCTGTACTCACTGTACCTGTAGTTATGATGTGAGATTCATGTTCTTAATGTTTCCCCATTATCAGAGTTACTCCTGAGTAGGACTTGAAATTAATGTGTGATGCCTTTCTGTCTTTCACAAGCATCAAGATTATTAAGAACCCTCAAAATAAGTATGTGTATTTTATCATCTGTTCAAGAAAGCCTTCTATTAAAACATTTGTATGCCATAATTATTATATGAAACATGGTTGGTGAAGAGGATTCTAGGTACACTAGGTCATTCGAAACCTTAATCTTCAAACCCTTAGATTGCCATTAAGTCAGGATTTTAACGTGTAAATTGGAACCAAAACACCTAAACACAGCGCACTTTGGCAAGTGTCCAGCCAATATAATCTCTAATATGCTCCCCACACACACACAGACACACACACCAGCACAGCCCTTACCAACAGCACAATTATATCAGTGTCATATGGCTAGCAAACATATTGTTTTTCTTTTACCCTGGAATCCAATCATCTGACACACATGCACTGCACGCTTCCAGCTCACCCCTCCACAGAGTCTCCCCTGAGAGGAAGTTTGCAGACACTCCCTTGCTGCCTGGATGCTGACCTGTTCACCGCTGTGACTGAGGGTACCTGCTAGGGACCGTGAATCAATAACAATAAATGGGCACAGGAACATCAGACTCCTGTTACACGGGGCTGCCTTTGCAATTGCATTGTAAGCCCTTTCTACTGGGAAAGCCTTCCGTCATTACGTGCCTCTAGGGGGCTCCTCGTTTGCACCCTGCTGACCCTAGAATTCTTCTTCATTTCGTCTATTGCTGCTTCTGCTGGCACCCCATATCTACACTCTCGACGTTGGTCTTTATTCGGCTATCTTTCCACCCATAGGATCAGCTCCCCTGCGATTCCCGGTTCACTGCAGTTCAGGAGGGAAGCTATTTATGGGCCGGTCGTCCGGTGCCACGACGGGGGGTCCGAGCCTCAGGAGAATTCCTGCAGGGGGAGCACCCCAAAGCTGGAGGGAGTGGGTGATTTGTCACACACTCTGAAGAGGTCATGCATGTCATACAGACTCTGGAAGAATCAGGTGCTTGACATGTAATGCGGGGGCGCCATGTATTTCAGACAGAATCTGGAGAGACTTGCGTGGCTGCTCCAAGACCTGGATGCTGAACACAAGCAGTGCCGGAGCTGGATCAAGCAAACGGCTGGCTGAGCTGTCCGAGGCTGCGGCTGGGCTGAGACTCCTGGATTACGGCTTCATCAGAATCATCCATCCCACCATCTCACAACCTAATCTCCAGGTCAGGGTTGCGGGGGGCAGAGGGAGCATAGGGTAGAGGGCCGGGTGAACGCCCAGGATGGGATGTCAGTCCAGCACAGAGTCCATCCAAACACTCACAATGGATACTCACTGTGATGGGAAACTGAATCATCTGAAGGATATATATACACAGTGAGCAGCATGTTGCCCTGATCAGCGCCACCTGCTGGCATGCACAGAGTACTAAACTGAGGGTACATTTAGGGTAATAAACCTTCTAGCTCCGTACTTTTTAGTACTCTACATGTATAATGTATACTCTAGAACTGTATGTTGTAGTATAGTGCTCACTGTCGGACTAGGCGTCGTGTTGCAGCACACTGTATTGCAGCACACTGTATTGCTGTGTGTCGTAAGCATGTACTGTGCAGTTGCTTACATCGCTTCAGGTTTCCACCCTCAGTAGCTGAAGGTATAAGGGCAGCCTGCCGACACCCGGGACCTTCAAGATATAATGAAGTGGCAACGAGGGTAACAAGGACAAATGATCAGTTGCGGTGGTTCAGTGCCATTATTTATGCTACGCCACCCCTGAGAGAGGGAGAGAGAGAGTGTTCTAATGTGGCCATCAGGAACGTGTCCGTATAATAACAGTGATCACACAAAGGCCCCGTAGGTCTTTTAAATACTGCCCTTCTGAAGGCAGTGTTTCCTTGGACAATTAGGCCACGATGTCATTTACTATACAAAAAAATGCAGCTTGAAAATGAACCAGGCATGACTTGATCCATCAACAGTAAGAATGATAATTACATGCTGAGAAAGTAACATCCGTGTTGGTAAGGATTCTACCTGATAGCAACACAGGAGCATTTCCATGCAGCTCCTTCATTCTCACGCCGCTCCCCGCCACAAACCCTCCCCTCCTTTGATAAGACCCAGGGAGAGCAGCTATCAAGAACCTCCAGTCCCAACATATGGTGCGATGATGACACAGCCACGCAAGCCACGGCGGGACCACAGTGACAATATGTGGCCTACGAGGGGTTAAGCACGACACCCGGGCATGGCGTCAGTGTAAATGAGTGCCTCTAATGGTTTTTTTTTGTGCGTCGCCTGTCGTTAAAAAGCTGCCATTCGCCGTTTCAGGTCCCAGACTACCTCTGATCTCATGGAGCACATTCCCAGACACACATACATGCACAGGGGCCCTGGCTGTCACGCACGTACCACACGCAGCCCCTCCAATCCTGTCAGGCATGTGGGCAAACATTCCTTCTCTCACACGAGTAGGAATGCACACTTACACACACAAACACTCACAGTGTGTCAGATTTATATACACACTCTCTCACACATGCTCCATTTCAACCAGGAAAAATAAGTACACAGTCTCGTTCTTACGCACTGATGCCGACGCGTGATCCCTGAGATATACACGGTAACGCGCACAGGATCTTTAGTGCGCACAAATGTACACATACTCTTCCCTACCTTCATAGGGACAGAAACAAATGTCTGCTGTCAGTCTTGGTTTGATCGATAGAGATCGTTACAGCCTGCTTGCTGCAGACGGGAACGTGAACACATTCTCACACAGACGCTTACGCACAGGGGAGCTGGCCGCCACCTGCCCGCTGCCAGAAACCCAACAGCCATGGAGATCCGTCACCTTGCCCCAGTTTCCCCACCCCCCATCTCCCCCTCCACCCCCCCGGCTGCACACAGCCGACGACTCAGCGATGACAGCTCATTTTAAACCAGTACTTAGACCAATGTTAATGACAGGGATGACACACAGCTTCTTACACCTGGTACGGTGTGCTACACCCTGGGGTGGGGAGGAGGGGGGGGGGGGCACCTCCACAGCTTAACACTAAAGTTAATAATCTAATTATCTTAAAACGAGCCACTGGTTTGAAAGCTGCTGATTTTTAATTGAATTGCTACAAATCTTGCCGTGCGAATGGATACAGCTGTACAGCTTTGGACGGAGCCAGAAAATAAATCACGGAAATAAGTGATAATATAGCAACAGTTACTGGGGGAAAGGGAACCATTGAGAAGAATTACAGATATGTATCTGTCTTGTATCTGAGTGCTCCCATCAGCCGGCTGTTGTTTTATGTTTCACAGGTGAGATCCCCGAGAACCCCAAACCCGGCCCGTTCATTCATCCAAGCCCAAATGTCGTCACTCACTTCCTCCTCTTGCCCCTTTTTTTCTCCACATCAAAAGGCATCAGATTTCTCATTTCAACACCGTCCCGATGACATCATGCCAAGGATGCCGCTGAGGATTGTGGGACGTTGCCATAAGCCAATCAATTCAGACCCTCTACTGTTGGCGGCCTCCAGGCGGCCTGTCACCCTCCACCACGTCATATGTGTGTGTGTGTGTGAGAGAGTGTGTTGTTAAAAATTACAGAAAAAAGGCGAAACACTCTGTTGTGGGCAGATGGTGGCTCCCTCCAAAGGCTTTGTGACCTTTGACCCCCCAGCGTGCTGTCCTCACACTGACCAATCCGGCACCTGGCCCCCTTCCGCTCGGACATCTGGCTGTTCCTGCGAAGTGATGAGAGTGTCAGAGTCACGATGAGTTCACCACTTCTGTACGAGCAGAGGGGGGAGCCCTCCGGATCCCCCAAATTTCACCCTCCCCTGCTACACCCTCCGCTGTTACCTGTCCCATGCGGCAAGGCTAGCCAAGTTGATATGTATAGTGCATTTCATACACAAAAGGAAGTCCTAATAAAATAATACAATTAAAACAAATGAAAAGCTAACTAAAAGAGAAGAAACTTTCAAGATGTAGTAAATGTGTTTAATGAAAAATATATAAATGTGAATAATAAAACAAGATAAATCACAGAACATTTAAAATAGACAGTGCAATTGAAGTGCAGTGCATCATCTAGTCGAGAATATAAAGAGATCCAAAAGAGGTCCAAAAGGTAAAAAATCCAGACCAAGATTTTGTTTCAGCCATCCAGTTGAGCACAGAGTGCTCAGCTGTCTGGTTGAAACCAAATCTTGGTCTGCGTTTTTACTTTTTGGACCAGAACTATTCACTTCTGCTTACATGCAAAAGAAACAAACAAGGTGGGCGAGCCATGCAGATCGGTTCCCGAATCAATGATGGGGACCTCGGAGCCTTGAACAATCGGTTTTGTCGGCTTGGCGCTCAGGAATTAGTGCGTGAGCTGGGTGATGGAGGGGCTAGGGAACTGGAAATGGCCGAGGCTTAATAAAAGTCAGCTGGGCTGGAGTGTGCTCCCTCTCTGGGCCATTACAGCAATCTATCGTGCTGTATGAAGCTACGACCAGTCGATGGATGGATGATTCGCTTTCACACTGAGCAGGTTCCTTTTGTGTCAGACCGGTGCCTAAACCTAACCTTTATCCCACTAGACCTAATCCTTTGAAATTGCTAACCCTGATTTTTTCCTGCTTAAGTCTTGGTGGCTCAGAGCACAGACTTAACCTGATTGGCCCGGGTGTTCACGCGTGCTGTTGAGCGGTAGTATCCACGCAAATCGTTCCCGTAAAGCATCCAGCTGCACAAATGTTGCTGCATGTTAGCTAAGTATCAAAATAATTCCAATCCGGCGTGTCTCCTGCTTAAACCCAAACAGCTCGCCTCCCTCTGGCTAAAATAAGCACCTTCTCCTATTTCTGTGGATAAAGCCAGACCGTGTTGCCGAGCGCACGCTGGTATCAGGCATTAGCTGCAGAGATAAAAGAATACCGTACAGTATGAGATTCACTCTCCTCCCACGCCAAGGAACTACCCATAATCCCACAGTCCTGGGCAGAGCTGACGAGACAAGGACAGGATGAGCCAGTGTTTTCTGTTGAAAAACATCTCCCTGGAGATGCAGTCTTTTCTCCAAAACGTGATTGCTGAGCACCAGTTAGTCGCAGAGGTTTATTCATGCTTGCAGGGACAGTCTGCCATGTTAAGTTCCTGAGTTACATATGGAAAACATCTGGGGAGTTAAAATACGCAATTCATCTTCTTCATTTTCTTTGTTGTGAATGATACTGGTAATGTCTACCAGGAGCAACGTCCTGCGTTGGTGTTGCACTAGAACATCTGAATGGTTCAAGATCCTACGGCTGGGTGGAAGCATGGTCATTAACAGTATGTTTTAAGGACACTGGAGCCTTCAAAGAGGGTAAAAGATCTCCATTATTTATGGCCCTAAAAGCATATCCCCCAGTCCCCCACTGCTGTCTGCCCTTTAAATGGTGTTTTAATGACCTCTGCTGACCTTTGACCCCATCATGTGTCCCATAAGCATATCACTTTTCCTGGTTCCCCAAACTCACCATCCCATTTGTACCCACTCACAGGTCTGAGGTGGGCGGGGGGAGAGTGGCCAGCACCATTTACCATGCTAGTTAAAAAACAGACCTAAACATGTACCCACCCCATAAACCATAAATCATAATATATGTAATATTACATCTCATAAAAAATATCAAATCATGTTTAATCACGTTTAATCACATCTAATCAGAGGCATTGTTATAATTTATGCCTCTCATTAACCCAATTAAAATATTTAGCTACTGACCCAATTGAAAAAATAAAAACTAAAAATAAGAATTGAACAATAATTCGTTTTGCTTGGAAGGACACTTTGGCTGGCATTGGCGAGTTCTAAAACAAACTGAGGATCTCCATAGGGATTGCATCTTCTCTTGGTGAAAGGGCTTACAGACAGAGCCTGGGGTGTCGCTTGCACATTTCCTCATACTCATAAAATATAATTTTTTAACCGTCCATCCATCTTTGGACTGCTCACCCAGTTCGTATATATTTCCCCTCCTCCCGGGGGTGGGGGGCGGGGGGCACCAGGACATCCAGGCCACAGCTGGACACCAAATGCTTATTGTTCACGCGGCTGTCGTTTTCCCAGCATCCTCCCCTGCAGCTTGCTGAGTGCCACAGTTTGGGTGTCACTAAACTTCCCCAGCTGACACTTACTCTGTGGATGGCCGGACTCTGGGAGAATAATTGGTGAGCTGGCCAATGAGGGAAGAGAGCACTGGTGAGCCACCCCCAAGTCCGAGTGACCAGATGTTAACAATAAAAGACGCTTGCACATCTTACAGTTTCACCCTTATATGCAGAAGGAAGTTTGTATAAAGTGCGTCAAGAAAACAACACCCAAAACAGCGTTTTGGTTTAAATTTGTATCTTAAATGACCGCCAAACATAAACCTACACACTCCATAAGAAACTGAAATTATTGACTTAGTCCTGATTTATGAGTTGACTGTTTGCAACTTCCATCCTCTCATTAGAGTGTACTGTTATACTGAATTTTTTATCTAATTGCCCTACAATGAATGGTTAACGAATATGTTTCAGATTCTTTTTCTGTGTAGGATAATAGGACACTGCTGTTTTTAGTTTCCCAATTACCCCTGGGAAGTATCTGCAAAACACTTTGTGACAATTGTGCGATGCGGAAAAAAAAAATAAAGATTCATTGATTTATCGACTGATTGTTGCTAGCGAACAAAAAAAAAAGGCATATAATGCATAACAGCGGACAGAGATATTCCCACAGGTCGTAAACCTGAGAGTATTGCCGCCTGGGAGGGGGCTCGGGGTCGAGCAGGACAGCCCACCCGATCATTACCTCCATGAATATTTATTTCCAAGGAGCATCACACTGGATACCCTTCACAAAAGCTCTTATCTGTAAAACGTAAACCATTGGTGGTGGCCCCACAGAATGACTTCACTGGATGTAATTCATTCCAGATATGATATTTTACTAACCAGTGGAATGGACCGCTGCTTATTATATAATCTTTATTTATATTTACTTCAGAGACTGCAGGGGGGAACAGGGTAGCTTTTGAGCAATAAGTGTATTTATGCCTGCGTTTATAAAGCAGGAAGTATGCGTCTGTTGGATTGAACCCGTCTGTCTGACGGTCAAGGTTCGAAGTCCAAAGTATGGGGGCACCTGTGATCACCTACTGTAGTGTTGGGGTGGGGGTGCTCGTTATCAGTTTTCTCCATCCAATTACACAAAAAGATGTAGAAGAAAACTTTTAAAAGACGAAGGGGTAGGAAATTGTTTGTAGACTGAGCAAAAGAACCGTCTTGCCGTCTGAAACTGAGTTTCCACAGACCCTATAGTGACTGTTGTGGCTTTTTTACATGTTAAATTCTTTACAGATGTCCGGTTCTCTTTTAAGCCATATTGCGAGCCCCAGTCGCCATACACGCTAGACGGCTCCGGTATGTTTCTAATTATCTCGAGTGACATGAACGGCTAATTATTCTGCAGCAAACAATGTCTTTCAATTTTTATAGCTTTTCAAAACCGCACTGAACAGAATGTGGAAGAACAAAGTCGAACAAACTTCAATTGTTTCCGCAGCGGTCACAAACGCGGCCATTAAACAACCGGACTCTGATGCTTCAAAAGGAGTTTTAAAAAAGAGTCCGCATTTAAAATATTTGGAAAACTCTGAAATGCTGAGTGCAAATGTAGCCCAACGTTATGGACAGCGGGCTGCGGGGTTAGCGTCGTAAAAGCGGAGGAAATTAATGGGGTGTTTCAAAGCAACTCAGACTGCGGGAAAAATTGTGACTATTGCATCGCGAATTCAGGGTAGAAAGACCCAGTTTATTCGTGCCCAGGAATATTTAAAATAGGCAGATTCACCCACCCAAAAATATGATGAGTGACCCTGTAGTCTACAAAGAACACTAAAATAGGATACACTCAGGCTATGGTCATTCTGATTTCCATACAATTAGCAATTCAGATAAGGCTTCCATTCATTCTATATACCTGCTTGTCCTGTGCAGGGTTGCATGGTTAGGATCCCCTCCGGATGGGACCCCAACCAATCGCAGGGTACATGAAGGTAATGTAACTACAGGCAGCAGGCTATAGCCTAGGGTATGCGGCTCCCCATGGCATAGATTCTACACTGAAGCATAAATCAGCCTTAAATCGTGAATGTGAAAGTCTGGCCAAATTCGATCTTTTTAATGTTCTCGCTTGCGACAGTCAGGCCTATATTATGTTCAAGTCTGATAATCTTTACGGACCAACTTATTGGTTAATTTCATTTTTCAGAAGACGTAAGGAGGTATAAGGTAAATTTTCATAAGGCCCTGTCTGTAAAGAAGAATTCAGCTCAATTTATTAATTCATCAATGTTTTACCTAGATGAAGTCAGTGTTGGACCATGACATCGATTATCCTGTGTAGGGCAAAACCACATTTTCAAAATGCATTTCCGATAATATTTACATGGTCAATCCAAAGATCTCTGCTCCAGTTACCCTAGATGGCTACTAATGCAAATTAAAGTCAATCTTTTCCCATCCTTAGAAAGCACGACATTTGGAAATGGCTTTATTATTAAGCTTAATATGGCCAGTATTGGTGGAGCTGTTTGTGTGTGCCCCTGCTGAGTGAAATGAATACTATTTGCTTGTTGGACACTAAACAAAAAAAAAAACCTACATCCTAATAAGGGAGTAAGCAGTGTGTCATACCAGCCGCTTTGTGGTTTGGGCTTGATACTTATGACATACCTCTTGGCTGTAATCCTATCAGAGTCCTGAGTAGATATGGGGTTTGTGGAATCGAAGCCACAGTCGTTCGGCAGTGCTGGATATTCTTGGCTGCACATTACAAAATCCTTTAACTAACAGGATGCCAATTCTGTACGGCAGTCCCCAAAAGTTGTTTTCTTGATGAAATTTTTTATGAGCTCTTGTAAATAAGGTCTACATACTTCAACACAAATGGTGTAACAAACCTTCTAGGGGGGAGGAAAAAAGGGAAAAAACACAGGACACAGGAAACATTTCATAAAAATTCTTTTAGTGACTATAAAATAGCTAAGTACATAAACAATATTTACTTGCTACGTTTTCAAATGCATTTTTTTCGCATTTCAACATGCAGACCAAATGTCACTGGGTACCGTTAGGCAGGGGCAGAGTGCACCATTATAAAGCTATAGTAATCCATGCGCCATGAACCAATCAGCTGTCCCCTACAGCTGGGGGTGGGGGAGTGGTACTGCCCGCTGTAAATCCCCCACTGATAACAATCATCCCCACCCACCAAAGTTCACGCACAGCGGACTCACGACAGCATCAGTGACAGCATGCTTGTTAAACACTTTAGCCTGGACAGCTGATTCCGTAGGTGGCCGGATATTTTGCCAGCTTCTGTGCAATTCGCATTCATGTTATACGTAGAGTTATATGAAATATGGTTTATTGGCTTCATTTACAGCCTGGCGAGGCCTCGGGTTTTTTGACGGCATTCCAGTCCCCTAGTGGCGTCATCTTGCTGACGTAACTTGAGCAAAGCATCTACATCAAAAGTACAACAGCGCAGCCAATCGAAAGGGATATATGTGTGTAACTCATGCGCCATCACCCATCATCTCGGCAATACCCGTCCCTCCTTTATATTTCATCCTATTCTGCCCTCCAGCCCCAAGGCGATCCATCTCACTAGGCTAATGAGAACTCAGCCACCTCACCCCGCAGAAATGACCGGGCTGCGGCTGCAACTTAAAATAATAACACTCATAGAGCCAGCAGACACACTCTGTGTGGAAAACCATGTGTCAGAGAGTCCTTGCTTGTCTCGCCTCACTCCAGGTGTCTTCAATCTCACCCACTCTCAGAGCCAGGCACCAATATCCCCCCCCCCTCCCCAAGACAAATGACACTGCTGAAACCAAAGGCGCCGCCACTCCAGATCCGACTCCTTGGGCGTAAGCCATAAATCAGAGGACGGCCATTTTTATTGTAGTTCTTCATTGTGAGGGAGTAGCAGCAATCGCGTGTGAAGGGGCGCCGAGCACGGGGCTCCGGCCCGGTATGCCAGAGCAATATGTGATCCAACAAGCTAAACCTGATCCGGCACCACATCGAGGCAGGGCGACACTCACGTTTGCCACCGTCCCGTCAGGCAGCCAAAAGACCGAGGTCCAGGACCAGGAGAAAGTTGTCAAAATCGCTGCTAAATTTGGCCCAGTACTGCGCCCCCCCCCCCCGGTAGGAGTGGCTGACAACTCAGACCCTTCCGCAGGACAAGAAGACAGCCTGTGGAAGTGGCCAAACGGGGAACTCCACTGCTTTCACATGCTGACACCTCAGGATAATAGTGGCTGAATAGCAAAGGTACAACCCCAGGTCTACTAAACATACCCCCCCCCCAAGACCCCTGTATTCTTTTTCAGTCTGAAAAATCTCACAGTCTCGCCATGCCCTGAACCCGGGATTCATGAGATCTCCGAAAGTCAAGGCGGGACACATTAACAGACCCTTATGCTGTAGAAGAGATAGGGGGGGGGGAGGCGTCCCCAAATTCTAAACATCGCACTTAAAAATGGACTGAATGGGCAATCTGCATGCATTTACAAACAAACAAAAAAGGGCGTTTAAAAAAATGTATAAACATTTATACACCAGATATGCATACATACATTTTACAGGCTGGCCAAACCTCCCTATATATATGAACTGCCTGGGATCAGACGTTCCCCCCAAAGTCAGGGCATCACAAATCCCCAGAGGTGGATATGTGCGAGAGCCGTGGGTCCGAGTCGATCTCGTAGCGATAGTGGTAGCCCTCCAGCACGTCGCGGCAGGCATCCCGCGTCTCCACGATCCACTTCTTAATGCCCCTGCGGTTCAGGTAGAGCACAAAGAGGAAGATGACACCCACAAAGCCCAGGACCACCCCCAGGAAGGCGTAAGAGGTCTGCAGGGCCAGGTGGGCACCTTCCCCTACTGGGCCGTCATGGCAGCCCAGGATCTGACCCCCCAGGCCTAAGATGGGGGTGCCGCGGAGCGCGGCCGGGGACGAGCACGCCAGCCGCTCCGCGTCGGCCACGTGGGAACGGGACCCGTTGAGCCAGGCGGCAAAATCCTCCAAGCCGCAGGTGCAAGAGTAAGGGTTGTCCCCCAGCAGCAAGAGGGCGCCGTCGAGCTGCTCCAGTTCCCTCAGGGCTTCGTCCCCGAGGGCCTTCAAAGAGTTATGCGTGAGGTCCAGCGACTCCAGCCGCCCCTGGCCAGAGAAGCTGCCGTTGTGCACGGCCACCAGGGAGTTGTTAGCCAGCACAAGACGCCGCAGGTTGGGAAGGTGGCTGAACATGCCAGTGGGCAGGAGCACCAGGCGGTTCCCTGACAGGTCCAGGCTCTGGAGGCTGCTGAGTCCCCCCCACCGCAGGGCCACAGCCAGGTCACCAACGCAGGAGCGGTTGTGCAGAGCCCGGCTGAGGTTGAGCTCCTGCAGGGAGCCGCCCGGCACTGCCAGAGCCTCCGGGTGGATCACGGCTAGCTGGTTACCGCTCAGGTCCAGGGAGCGCAAGCCCCGCAAGGAGGAAAAGGCCTGGGACGCCACCTCAGTGATCCTGGGGGGAGGCACAGGAGGGCAGGTGGTAACAGACACTCCTCCCTAGCCCAGCTCTGCATTTAAGATCCAGCAAGGGAGCATGCAGGAACTGGACTTGTCCAACAGACCCGAACCCAGCAACTGTCCTCTTTAAACATTCATTCATCTTCTATCTAAATCTATACATAAGCAAAACGGGTGAGATTTAAACTGAGACATAAAGAGAAATCTAGGCCTGCTAATGAACGTGTTCAGCTAGGCAAAACGAGGGCCAGATTTTCTCATCGGTGGATGATTCACGGTGACTCGTTGAGTCCTCGCACCAGGGTAATCTGGCATGTGCCCTCAGCAGTTTGAGATGTGGAAGCTGGGTACAGTTTGCTTCGTTGTTTTTATCGATAAAATGACTCCATATAAATCAGACTATAGTCTATAATGTCCTCGTAAAGAAATTAAAAAGTGTGTTACTTGTGTGAAGACACACTTTCAAAGCAAACTGGTTTTAACTAAATTAGGCCTGTTCTTCAATCGAGATCAGATTTATATGCAAAGCACGTATAATAAACTGAGAGCAAAAAATAACGTGAGGTATGAAAGATTCAAACAATTCGGGGTTATCAACTGAAGCGAAATGAACTGAAACAAACTGAAATTTGCACATTAATACAAATTGTTTTATAAAGTTTTTAATACAAAGAAAATTACATGGTACCCATGACAGAATTATTAGAATGTAAAAGTGTCTTGAAAACGCGATGCTGCCGTGGCCACCGTCTGCCTATGTGACGGCATCTTATTTTACCTGTTGTTGCTCAGCGAGAGGTTGGTCACGTTATCCAGACCCCTGAAGGACCCGGGTCCGATTCGGGATATGCGGTTGCCGGTGATGAACAGGTTCCTGGCATAGCCGGGGATCCCGGCCGGGATGCTCTGCAAGTCCCTGGAGACGCATTTCACCGTCTGGGCGGCTTCCGAGCACTCGCATCCGGCCGGGCACGCCGCGCTCAGCGGAGATGCACGGAGCAGCGCGCTGACACAGACGATCAGAGCCAGCCGGACCATCGCGGAGAAACGAAATAACCACGGCCAGGGACGCTCTCAATTAGATCACTTCCATCCAGCGATTTCGGAAGTGCGCGGTACCTGCGATCTATGTAATGGATAGCTAGGCGCAGTTTAATGGACACTTAAACGCATTAGCGGCAGAACCCTTTTTAAGTGCGATGTCTCTTTTTAAGAATACTATTTAAAAGAGTCGATCTGCACTTTTGCTGCAAAAAAAATCCGACCCAGCCTTAAAAACACGTCTTCTCTGGGTTTATTTTGTGCAAGTTTTAAGTGATCCTCCCCTCTCGCACAAGTTTCCAACTCGTCTTCTTCTCCTGCAGACAGTGTGCGCTCCCGATCCGCTTAGGCGAGACGCGGCTCCTCGCATTCCAGCGGCCCCGGCGCGTATGGGAGGCAGGAGCGCATTTCCATGTGAAAAGGCGAGCCTCCGCTGTTTGACGCCCGGGGTGGCTCTTTCGTGGCTGGAGCGCACACACACACACAATGGAGTAAGAAGAGTGGAGGAAAAAAAAGGACCGATACAGGAAACGGCGGGGGTGGGGCAGGCGGCTCAATTCAGCTCACAGCCTCCTTTAGAGCAACAAAAGGGGCCGGCAAGCGCCCAGATCGCAACCGGGCTGTTTAGAACAGGTCCGGAAAAGTAATGGAGCCCTGGCGCAGCAACTAAGGATAATGCGCTTTAAACTAATCAGCAGCTCTTTTTTGAAAAAAGTCGTGGGCGAGCGTGGATTTTATGTCCCAAATATGTATTTATGGTATTCTTACTGTGCATTAAACGGTATTAATAATCTGTTAACGTATGGGGGGGGTCGTTGTTCTCATTTACTGAACGCATTCAGTGTAATGTGTTTTTGGCGATTTTTTTTTTAAACCAGGCGCCCCATACGAATCCGCCGGGGCGTAAAGACTGAAGCTATGTGCAGCCTGTGCGGAGCAGCGGAGGTGCGGATGAGATGAAAGTAGCAGCGGGAGACGAGCCCCTTTGCAAAGGCCGTTCTGTTATTACAGCCCCAGAATCCACGGCAGTCAGCGCCGCCGAGACACGTGCTCCCAGTGTTTCTGTTTCCACGTGATAATTATTTATAGTCGCCATCACTTTCTAATTAGGCTATTAATAATCTAACCAGGCGACATCAACTGCACGCCTACCGTGTTATCCTTAAGGTTATTGGCTGTGTCAGAGGGATATCGATGATATTAACGCCTGATCCCGAATATACAATCTATGGAACACCAGTTGGTTAATCTGCACCCCCCTGAGAAATCGTGAAACGGAGAAATAATAAGCACAGGCAAGGCTGTAGCCAGGATTTTTTTTTCAATACCGAGGTCAAAAAGTGTCAGCCCTTCCTAGGTGTGCCTCGTGATACATGGCGGCCACCGGAGTTGCAGAAGAAATACTGAGGACCTGACCTCGATGTCCTCAGTGGTAGGTAGGGGCGCGATCACAATTATATGTTTAGCCTGTATAAGAAGTAGATGCCTGTATTTTTTTCCTGAGAACAGATATGACAGAACGCTGTAGGCCTATCTGAAATCGACATCCTGGCTCAGGAGTCATCAATCTGAATTCTTCATTATGAACCCAAAGGTCAATCCGACCTTCAGTACGCGCGTCATAACCATATATATATATGCATGTATATATGTGTGTGTGTAGAAGCCGGGCCACGTATCGCTGTAGCCTGTTTTCACAGCGTGGTCGCATTAGCAATTTAAATACCCCATGCTTTGAAATCGCGACTCAGAGGTGGCGATCGGATGCTAGGTACACCCAGCTAAAAAAAACAAGTCGTCGGACACGCCTATAAAGAAATCTGTTTCTTTCGAAATGCCTGCCTGCTTCGGTAGGAGCGCACTACGGCGCTCGCACCTCCCGCGGTCAGCGTTTGATCTCCCCGGGGGTGCGGGAGGAGAATGGGAGACCGGTCTGAGTATTTGACGGTGAAGTGCGATTCCGGATAGGAGCAGAGCATGATCAATCAGTCCGAGCACAAAGAGAGAACAAGCCTGCCTGTGATAAAAAATGTTATCCGTGAAAAAGTTTTCAGTAAAGCACCTTGCATATGACTGAATGAGTGAATAAAGCCCTAGAATATTGTGTTCTATGTTAACCAATATGTCACACATAACCATGTTAAGTTTTATTTAAGCTTTATGCAGATGTACTTAATAAATAACTGAAAATATATAACTGTAATAATACTTGGGCGAGTGCCTGTCCGAGGCCTATGCGAGGCCCGAAGCAAGCTTCACCGCAAGCAGCCGATGGATCCCTGGACAACTGCCCATCTTGGCTTTGCCAGGATCCTCCACTGACTCAGTCATTTATTCATTCACAAATAAGCATAAATGACATAAATGCATAAATAAATATATAAAACATTCTTCTCAATGTTTATTTTTTGACCAGCTAAAGTTTGGGGTTCCAGCAATGACCGTGCTGTTATAATCTGGGATGTTGAATTTGTGGCCTTATATATGGAGCAAGTGGTCCACTTTAACCCTAAGCAACTTGCTTCCAATTCAACATTTTATTATTATTGGCTGTGAATATTCATTATTAATATGGAGAGCAGTAAGTATAGCTGTACAAATGGTTTTCACACGGTGGGGGGTGGGGTTACTTTGTTGCTAAGGAGTGATGAGTGGTTACTGCGTGCAGGTCAGTCTTTATCCAGGGCTCCTGAGCTGTTTAGTCATCAGGTCCCACATGCCTAAGCTGCAGCTCCTGGATACCAAGATGCCAGCTGTGTGGGGAGAATCTGGCCAAGCTTTGTAAAGACAAACTGGCCAAAGTGCTGTCTGCAGTCGCCATTAAACCTCCCTTTACACTGAGTCTGTGAAATAATCATTAAAAAAGGTGATTGAAGTAGGAACGGTGTTGAAACTGCATGTTTGTACTGTGGTAAGAGTCAAAAGAGTCATAGTCGTGAACCTCACCAGAGTTTGTCCGGAACATAAGAAAGTCAGAATTGTATATCTAATCAGAGCTCATTTCTAATGTATGAGAGTCACAGCTGTGCATCTATCTGGAGCATGTCAGGGATGTAAGAGAATCACAGCTGTGCTTCTATCTGGAACATGTCAGGGATGTAAGAGAGTCACAGCTGTGCTTCTATCTGGAGCATGTCAGGGATAAAAGAGAGTCACAGCTGTGCTTCTATCTGGAGCATGTCAGGGATGTAAGAGAGTCACAGCTGTGCTTCTATCTGGAGCATGTCAGAGATGTAAGAGAGTCACAGCTGTGCTTCTATCTGGAGCATGTCAGGGATGTAAGAGAGTCACAGCTGTGCATCTATCTGGAGCATGTCAGAGATGTAAGAGAGTCATAGCTGTGTTTCTAACTGGAGCATGTCAGAGAAGTAAGAGAGTCATAGTTGATATCCAGACTCCTGAGGTAGTGTCTGGAAGACTGGGAAAAGAATTTCAGATTAAGAGAGAAACCCCGAAAGGAAGGCATTTAAGCCTCCCAATATCTAGCCAGCTTATCTCCATCGTAACTTTCAAAGAGGACTGACACTCCCCCGCTAACATCTAAGGCTTTCATGGGCCGTCGGGAACAATGTCCACCCCGTTGCTCATGGTCTTTTATCCGGGAAGGGGACACAGAGGCGTCTGGGCTGGATCCCGGACACAGAGGGGGTTCAATTCCTTAGCTGGGACCCCGACAACACGATACAGGAGAACTCCCTCCGACATCTTTGGAAAGGAGGAATCCGAAGAGTCGTGGTTGAGGAGTGGGTCTGGGCCATGGTGCCGGCAGGCCTGGGAGTTCCAGCTCTCTGTAAGCCACTGGCAGCTTTCATAGAGGGAGAGACGAGCCTGCATCGGGCCACTGAGCATAATAATTAGCTCAGCTGAAATACTCGGGCAGACTGTGCAGCTACCCGCACTCAGGCCCACCAAGACCCCTGGGACAGACACGATTGGTTTACCCGACGTCTGAGGACTTTAGCCAGGCGTGGCCAATCTGAAGAGCGACAACCACAAACCAGGTTTACGTTCTGGGACAGTAATTTCATAAATTCAGCTAATGAAAAGGATTACATTTATGCTAATGTGCTATACTCCGTTCTCAAAAAAGGTGGAGGGGGTTGTGAGGGCATCCAAAATGTGGGTCTGTTGATGGACGAACTGGCAAAAAAAAAACAGAAAAAAACACCTAATTTCTGTAAAACAAAAAAGTAATAACTGCATATTCCACAGCTGAATTTCAATAAGGCTGTACATTTATTTAAAGGACATATGAAGCAGAGTTTCATAAGGCGAATGTTTTTGGCTTTCACTCCATAGCAGGAAATCGAATACACAATCAGATAAATATGTACTGTACATCAAAATCATGACTGACTGCTAGATGTTCTGCATTATCAATATTTATTGAATCTTTTAATGGTTGCATTCATTTGTATGGGATCCATCCATCCATCTTTCAACCATTTATTCTGCACGGGGTCACAAGGGGGTCTGGAGCCTATCCTAGGCAGCATATGGTACAAAGCAGGGGTACGCCTATTCCAATTAATCACAGGGCACACACACACATACACACACGCGCACATGCTATGGGCAATACAGACATAAATTTATGTTATGTTATAAAAATGTCTATTTATAAAAGCAGACGTTCCTCTCGTGCGTAATGGATGCTTTCTTTCTACAGACAGAGATCCAGCTAAGCGTGAATCGTCCTCTCGACTTTCGGCAGATACAAGCTCAGCTATCCCATAAGCCTGATATCCCACGAACACCGAGGCTGTGTGTGACAAAGGTGTGAAGATCACCCCGGCCGACACACTCCTAAGCAGCATGCAGTAAGATCCTGGGGGGGGCGGGACCTGAAATAAGCCCCTAATTCAAAGCCGGAAGTTGCCTCGAAGAGGCCTGAGTAGACTACTGACAGACTTCATGTCACCAACAATCCTAGCATGCCATGGGGAACGCACGGAATCAACTTCAGCTGCAGATCAATTAAACAAGCACTTGAGTTTAATCTACTTCTTGTGGGACATGCGAGTGTACATTTGGGATAGGGGGTGGGGCAATGGGGTTTGGAGGTCCCCTAAATTCCGCCCCCCCCCCCCAAATCGCAAAGCTTATCTTGAGAAAAACGCCCCTTATGCCAAAACGAAAGCCGCAGGTGGGTGCTCACAGCTCCGGGTGACACCCTGTTCCATCTCACCCCAAGTCTTGTGAATTTCGATAATCTTGTTTATTTAACAAAGAGAATTTTCACGAGCGAGCTCTTGCGAAGCTCTTGGCAGACACTTGACCGCTTCGCGCCCTGGCACTTTCATTGACTCCATCATTGCACCTATAAAGAGCTGTCAGCAGGAATCAGCCATAGTGCCTGGAACACCAGCCCTTCCAGGCACACACCGGGCTCTCTATCTGATGCTGAGTGCGACTCTCGACAGGGTCTCTGTCTCTGTCTCGCCGAAAAGCCGCCAGGAGCCGGGATGCCTACATGCCTCGTGGCTTGGCACGTGAGCATTGAGGCTTTTCTGGAACTTTCCAGTTAGCAGAAGAAATACATGGAGGTGCATCACAGCGCGCCTCCAACACGACGAGGAGGTGAACAGAGGAGGCGATCTATCCGTCCCACATCACACCAAGCTCCTGCTTCATGTGTGCACTTCTGTTTATGCCCAAGACTTGATGCACCGTTACACTGTCAACATCTGAAATTGAACACAGGACCCCACCAGAACCTCGCGTGTATCACCGCGCATGCACCCCCGCGCACGCACCCCCTGCGCACGCATCCCCGCGCACGCACCCCCTGCGCACGCACCCCCGCGCACGCAACCCCGCGCACGCATCCCCGCGCACGCATCACCGTGCAATACTTCACAATCGCACTGCAGTCACACGGAAGCATCTCATCCTACCTTCAGTTCGCGGTCGTGGTTTCCACTGCACAGAGTGTTAAATGAGACTTTGAATGTTTTCCAGGCTGGGCTGAGATTGTTCATGACGGTCTGTGAAGAGAACAACACCATAATGCTCAGTGAAACCAGCCAGCTTTGCATACAGGCATGAAAAAGGCACAGCTGTAAGATCTGTCCGGTATAGGAGGATTTATGTGCACTGATGTTTACATCTATTTGATCCATTGCATGACCCCCTTAAAGGCAGGAAGCCCAACTTGATTGCTAAATATCGGTATGAAACACAGGAATAGAGGACACAGATCGGAAACAGATAGGGAGTAGAGTGGAAACAGAGCAGAAGTAGAGTAAAAATAGAGAAGAATTAGAGTGGAAGTAGAGAGGAAGTAGAGTGAAAAAGAGAGGAAGTATAGCGGAAGGAAACTGGAAATGGAGAGGAAGTAGACTGGAAGTAGAGAGGAAGTTGAGGACGTAGACCATAAATACTGAAAGAAGCAAGTCTTGGGCATTACTGGACAATGACTTGCCTCAGTCCTGTGGACCAGGGAGGCAGTGGAGTCATCATTTATCCTGAATATTTCTAAAAACGGATCCGACTTGCTGAAGAAGTCCTGTAGAAACAAGTGGGAATGAGATCCTTCTTCCCGTGACCTGCTGCTTTTGGGGTGACAGCAGCTCATGTGCTGGTTAGCGGGGACATTCCCTGAGATCATCCTTAGCTATTAATGGGAAATCGCCTCTGGGGCTGAAGCCTTCAGCTCACTAAGTCAGTATGACACTCTGCCCCGAGCAAAGGCAGCACCAGGGCAGCTAACGAGTGTGAAAATCTGAAGCTGATTGACTTACTTGATTTGTCACTGATCTATGATTCACGCGCCGATTCAGCTTGACGTGATCACCCTAGCCAACTGCCATGTTGTTGTTGCTATGGACACGCTGGATTTCGAACGAGGGGTCTTTGAGTCCTGTCACATGACAGGTTCATTTAACTTCCTGGAGATTTTTGATTGCCCTGCTGTTCCGAATTCAGTCGGAACTCAACCGTGAGAACATTAAAGGCGTCTTTTCTGTAACTGAAGCCAGATTCGATAAATTTACAGACTGCAAGGCATACTTTTGTGGGTGTTTTACTGAAACAGTTCAATTTTAGAAGGGCACATTGGTTCAGTCTCACCTCACACCTCCAGGGCTAGGGACTTTGAGTCCTGTCTCTGTGGTGTATATGCGCGCACGTGTGTGTGTGTGTGTGTGTGTGTGAGTCTTTTTCTCCCCATGATGTGTGGGTTAACCTCTATCACCTCTACTCAGTGTTAAATTAAGTCAACGCAGTCACAGCCTGGCACATAAAACAGCTGATTTTGTTATGCAAAACAGAAATTATCATGTCAGAGAAACGTTAAACAAAATGAGTCATGGCCTGAGATTTAGCTGCTAGTTTTGGGAAAGGGCATTATGATGACAGGTATTCCGAGGGCCACCTTGTCATCCAGTTTTCTTGCACTGAAACCAAGCTCAACGTAGTCGTCATTGCCAGATAACTCCTCTGCGGTCACCTAGGAGAGATCGCATTTATAAATGGTCGCCAGGCATAGTCCATCTTTCTGAGATCTACATCTGACGGTTTGTCAGGACTATAAAGATGGAAGACAGGCAGCATACATAATGGTGATTGTGAAGGACATGCAGATTCATACAGTATCTCAAACCAGACAGGAAATAAACAACCCAAGTCAACCGTTTTTTACTGCCAGAAGATGCAGCACGTGGCTTACTGTGATGGAGGACTTCCCCGCGGTGTTCCCCTGCTTCAGCAAGGCTTTCGTCAGTTTCCTCTGGGACACAATCTGTTCGGAGAAAGGGTGGGACTGTAACCGTATGCCCCCAACTGTAACCCCAGACACCTGCACTGAACCTGTTCTCCGGTCAGCCCCAGAGCACCCGATTTACCTCCCTCACGCCCAGCATTTACGTTAGTCAGAAAGACTAACTCTGTGAAAATCCCACCGCTATGTGATTAATATTATTGGACACGTAACCTGAAAATTGCTGGCTTAATACAAAGATGAGGCATAATTCATCTTTACCCAAACAGTATTTGGGAATTAAAGAAAAGGGGCATGCAAGCAAAACCTCAGCGTTCCCATCACGTATATTACACATTAAAGCAATAATTGCGTATGTAATTATTCATTAGTGATGTAATTCACAACAGTAGCGGCTACACCAATGGGTAAACTGCTGCCTCCTTTGGTTCCACCGCTAATAAAGGCTAACACCTAGGCAGCATTTGTGTAGGACGTCCCCCCCACCTGGCCCAGAGTGCACTCCATGGCCCCCAGGAAGTCTGCCTCCTTCAGGCCGTTGTGGCTGCTGCTGATGTCGTGCAGCTCGTAGCGTAGCCGCTGCACCTCCTCAAAGTAGTAGTCCACCGTGAAGACCTTGGAGAAGACGGGGTTAATGCTGCTGCGGATGACCTCCGTCCGGTCCACCTAGGAGAGGGCGACCACGAGGGACACGAGGGAGCATCAGGCCGGGCAAATCCCACGATCACCTCCGAAGAGGGTCATCGCCGTGACACATCCAATGAGGGTCATCACTGTGACTCATCCAAAGAGGGTCATCGCCGTGACACATCCAAAGAGGGTCATCGCCGTGACACATCCAAAGAGGGTCATCGCCGTGACACATCCAAAGAGGGTCATTGCCGTGACACATCCAATGAGGGTAATCGCCGTGACACATCCAAAGAGGGTCATCGCCGTGACACATCCAAAGAGGGTCATCGCCGTAACAAGTCCAGACGGCGATGTAAGTCTAGCTTTGAGCAGACATGGAATACTTGATAGTCTGGAGAACATGAGCTCTGCTGTAGTAAGAAGTAAGGAGTTAATATCAGGAAATTTAACAAGACCCTTCTTTTTTTGGGGGGGGGGGGGTTAGAGAGTAGAGTAGAAGAACAATCATTCAGATCCACACGCCTGTTCTCCTGGACCAACCGCTTTAGGAGATCTCTGATATGCAACGCCACACTTCTTCTCCAGCAAACACAGATGCCTTTGTCTGATGGCTATCCCTGTGCTCCACGATCGTGCGTTCAAAACCTTGATTTCAGCCCCAAAACAACGATCTGTCCCTACCCTTCAAGACCACTATCGCCCCCCAGAGAACATCACACCTGGAATACTTTTGTAGATCCCAGCGTAATCCGATACCAGACCACAAAGGACACTGCCATGGTGTGTTTTCATAATGGATTTAGCTGGGTTACTTTCCTTTCTTGCTGACTTTATTAGGAATGATGGGACAGAGTCGAACATTAGCCAATGAGAAAGTGGCCAACATTGCCCACTGCTTTGCAGTCCTGAGCAGTAAATATAGAGCTGACCTTGTTTCCTAGCCGACGCTCTTTAAGGAACTCGCAGAAAGGCAGCATCCAAAGCAGGGTCCCGCGGCGTGTGTTGGTACGCTCCTCCACACGGGCGCAGTCACCTGTGTGCGCACACGTGTGTATGTGCACATGTTAAACGCTTACGTCAAAGTCGGCCCGAGTGATATAAGGAATCAAAAAGAGCGGAAAAAAATCAGGCTGGAATAGCAACATCGCATCGCCGGTATAAATTCTAGCAGTGACGTATTCTTTTTTAGAAATTTAATCTTTTTTTTTTAAAACAGCTTCTCACAGCGGGAACGTCTGTGTGGGATTTGAAGGCATAATGATATTCATTATAGACGTTTCATATCACGGATTCCCTGCATTATCGGGGCAGAGTGAGACTGGGATATTTCTGTACTAATTAGCATACCAGTGTCTCTTACCGAGGCTGCAAACCCTCTGGCCTGCGAGAGACTGGCACTTTCATCGGGAGCAACGTATATTTATACAGTGCTGGAGGAACTCTGGGAAATATGCCTTTTTCCTTATTCTGACAGCAAATTCTATAACTTAGAGACAGTATGATGCCCTCTGGCCTTATCGGAGCGGGGAGGGGGGGGGCATTCTGAGCTTTAAACAGCCTCCTGCCGGGCTATCGATGGAGGGGAAGGGCGATGCGGGGCCGCCGTTCGCTGCACTCCAGATCCTGACCGCCCGCATTCGCGCTCGCCCGCTGCGCTTTTAATATCGGGCCTCAGGTCCTTCTATATTTGTTGCCCTCAGAATGACATTGTGAGTGGAGGAAGCTTCCGGAAAGTCAGTCGGACGGCAAGGCGGGCTGTGATGGCCCGCTCCTGGATTTTCACACGTGGTCCCGCTTATCTAATTAGGGGTGAAGGCTGCCATTTGGGTCTCTTGTAGGGCGGGGAAGGGACCTCCACTGTACGGGAGGGGTTCCCTGTTACCTGAACCCAGTCCACGGGACCCGGGGTCAAGTGGCTCATTAGCCGTGTCCACCGATCTGTCGATGAAGACCTCTCATGGAGATAAAGAGTAGGCAGAATGCATTAACCTTTTATCTGGGGGGTGGGGGGGGGTGGATTAACTCAAGCGGAATTTCCGGCCTCCTCTTCCAGCTGCTGCTGGTGTGATGCTCGTAGCCTTCTGCCAGGCACACAAAAAGCTTTTGGTCTGCGGGACACCTGCCTGACGGCAAGCGCGCAAAGCAAAGGCGCGCCCTTTGTCACCATCTTTTAGCTGAAAGATGCCTGGCGACGCGCTCGCAGCGGGCCTTGCCCGGGACCGGGGCAGGAGACGAGCTCTGGCTTTGGTCCAAATCTCTCGCACGCGCAGAAGAGGGACTGACAGTCGGAGCGGAGACTCGACGCACCTGCAGTACTGTAACGGGTGAAAGCAGGATCCCACCACACAGTGACCCCATATGGTTGAAGGATAAACACAGAGGCCTAAAAGTTAACAACTGCACATAGTGCGTATCTGCCCTGTGATGGACTAGCATCCTGTTTTCGGTGTCTCCTGCTTCGGGAAAATTCTCCCAGTGTGCAACAAATTGTTTTAAAAACACAGTCCTACATTTACTGTTTGAATCAATATATTACTGTAAGCAACAGATAATGCAAAACAGATGAGTAAGATTAAATCCGTGTTGAGCGTATCCTCCGGCCTGTGTGGAAGGGTCCTACCCTAGCATAGACATCCCACCTCTTCTGAAAGTTTATATGTTAAATATGTTGCAGTACACTATAGAATGACTAAGACAACAAAACAATATTTCTGGGGATATCAAAGATTCATATCCAGATTCGTATATGGTTAACATTAACTAGTACAGTATAGTGTATGGCATGTATGTAGTGGTATATTAGTGTAGTATAGTAGCAGTATAGTAGCATTTTATGTAGTATAGTAATATATAGTATGACAAACCATTTCTAGGGAGAGAGAGAGAGCAGGCTACCTCAAACCACTGGCCATGTGACTGCATCTTGAGAACCACACAGGGGTCAGGCTTGGACAGGGCGTCCCGGTCAGAGATTCCCTTGCAGGCCACTCGCAGCTCCACCTTGGTCAGGCATGGGCTGTTGAAGATGCCCAGGGTATTGGCTGCTGACTCGTAGATGTTGCTCATCCTGCGTGTGATGATTGTGCTGTGGGGGGAAAACAGCAGGACACGCAGCGTGAAAACGCTTCCGTAAACACCCCTTACACTGAGGAAGCAGTTTTCAGACACATCGTATTGTGATGAGTATTACTCATCTTCTCTTTGACCACTTGGGGGCAGTACCATTAAACCCGTAATGGCTTTACTAAATCATCGTTAACGTCTTATTGTTCTTATTATTTATTCATTCATGTAAATAAGTTTGAATAACATCGTTAAGGGTCATTTAAGCTACATTGCCCCCCTTCCTCTGACATTCAGAACTCGTTTTAATTTCCTAGATGGAATGCGTTTGCTTAATAGGAATTGCATTTAAAGGGCTTGACTGTAAGTGCATCCCGCAGTCATTAGCGATGGCACGCCAGCGAGGCCCTCTCCCACCCCCACCTCCAGCTCCTTCACTCTCCCACTACGCTGCTCCTCTCCCAGGAATAGCTGCACGCTAGCTATCCCCCACAACCTGATTTTTACTGGTTCCCGGAAGTGGAAATGCAATTTTATAAAAAAGTCTTGTATTTCAGTTGGTTACTTATGGTTAAGGTTAGGGCTGTTTGTCTGTGTGTGTGTCTGTGTGTGTGTGTGATTGAGGTGAGTGCTCTGCAATAGGGATACACCCCACACCACCACAGCCCTGCACAGGGCAAGCGGTTTCGGAAAATAGATGGACGGATAACTCACAGATAATACGGGTAACTTACAGCCTTACAGATCTCAGACTTCAGTTCTTCAGAAGACCCTCAAGGGGGAAGTTGAATTTTCACTTTTGTTTACTTTTAATTGGCTTTTTATTGCTGCTTATCTAATTAAACCCATCCGAAAGCGTGTCTTTGGAGCCCTCTCCTGCATTACGGTGTCACAGGCCTGTCGGCAGGGGTGGGTTTGTTCTTTCTGGGGCTCCACTCAAAAATAAGTCACTTTGGGATCCTCGCTGCCCCCCCGACCCACCCATTGTAGTGACTGGTTGTGTCTAACAGGGGCACCCCACTCAAATGCATGGTTTTAGTGGTGGATAACTTGGCCACTGCCTGTCAGACTCCATCCTTCCCATTATCACGTGCACCCCCCACTCACGTCCTTACCCCTCCCACCCCGCTTCGGCTGTGCTGATCTGGCATGATGCCTGGCTGCTCATATCCTGATATGACGGCTGAACTTCTCAGCTAATCGTCCCGCTTTGCTCCAGTAGATGCCTTTGCACAGCTGAGGTATTCTTTACAACATTTGCAATTTGCATTAATGGTCAAATTACTTGCAATCACAGCTGCAGGTGTCATGTGTTAAATTTACTAAGCCACCATTTTGGATTTAGGATTGATTTGCCTGAAGCTATTCAGGGATATATTGATTGAATACAGGATAATTTTGGGGACTTAGGACTTCAAGGACTGATTCCACCATTTTCAAGCCTTGTTTCATGTAAAAGGTCACAGCAATAAGGACCTATCCCATCCATCCACCTTCAGTCTGCTTCTCCTACTGATGGACACAGCAGTAAGGACCTATCCCATCCATCCACCTTCAGTCTGCTTC
>JAODKL010000135.1:8841585-8864970 GCA_026780765.1 Petrocephalus schoutedeni
GGGGGGGGGGCAATGGGGTTTGGGGGGCCCCTAAATTCCGCCCTCCCCCCCCCCCCCCCACACACACATACACACACACACAATCAAACAGCGGTGCTCATCGAGGGCTCTCCCCGCACGCTGGGGAGGCGTGTGGGATTCCACGCCAGTCTCGCTCCGGAAGCTTAATGCGGATTCATGCTCAGGTTCCATGTGTCGCTTCTCGGGACTCATCCCCACCTCCACCTCACCCCCAAACCCATTAGCGCACATTGAGGACCACAGTGACGGTGATGATGACCCCATACAACAGCAGGAAGGGCAACCATGTCTTCAGGGAGCCTGCAATGCTGCTAGGTACGGGTGGGGGGGGGGGGGGGGGGGGGGGGGGGGGGGGGGGGGGGGGGATGAAGGATGGAGAGGGAAGATAAAAGGGCATGGAAAGAGTGCAAGAAGGAGTGAGGAGAACAAAGAGGGAAGTGGCCAGAGAAGGAGGTACATGCAAGATCCCGGTGAGGTCTCGCCATGCACACTCCTTTTCTGTTCAACCTTCAGTTCATTCCTGATTTTCACTGGATAAATTCTTCCCTTTGTCTGACAGTCAATTACAAGTTTCCACATAAAACAAAGTCACCGGAAATGTTGGGCGGGGTGGGGGGGGGTGCTCGATTTCATTTAACCGCACCCACCGCTCCCGAGGACGGGCCAAAGCTGGCCGGCGGGGCAGGCGGAGCTGTGAAAGCAGACGCAGCCCAGGGAGGCGTAAAGGTGAATCACGCAGGTTTTGGGGCCTGTAGCGCCAGTCTCTTTCCGCCTCTTTTCCTCACCTGACGTGCTTGCTGTGGAGCAGGGAGCGGAGGCAGAGGTTAATCATGTTCCACGTGGTCCTGTCGTCGTAGCGCATCAGGTTCAGGGCCAAGGCCACGTAGGAATGGCAGTTGTCGCAGCAGAGGACGTGCTGTGGGAAGCGGGGCAGACAGAGGAGGGGAGAGCGCGAGGTTTGGGCTCATACCGCTATTGGCGGGAAGCTCCGGGGACCCTCCCTTTGCTCAGAAATGTGAGAAATCTCGGGACGCAGGCGGTCGCGGCTTTCCGGCAACGGCTTGGGTTTTACCTAAACTTCCAACACGCCGCAGAGCTGACTGAACAACTGCCCCCCCCCCCTCGGAGCAGAAAAGGTCAGTTTGGCATCACTAAATGCCACATCTAAGGGGTCAAAAGCAAAAAGCAGACCTTTCACAAGAAATAAATGTTGTGGGGCAACCCCACCGATGGATCCCCCACTGCTTTTGGCAGCTGCAGGCGGGGGGGGGGGGGGGGCATTAGGTTTTGCTGATCCAGGGCCTGAAGGAAATTTCAAGGGAGGTTCCAACTCAAAATTTTACTAGATAGCACTATGCACCAGTAACAGAAACACTTTGGTGGGGTTCAAACCTTTAATTTAATTACATGGCTACGTAGTGTAAAGTGGTCTTTACACTGCTTTATTAATTATTTACTTATATCCTGACCCGTCAGAGAACATGGTGTCAAGGAACAAGGAAATGGAAACGACGATACTAGGTACTCTAATCGCCCACCTTCGCCCTCACCCTCACCGCGGACAGGACGGTCGACACGCCCTGGCCGCTGGCTCTATGCTTTTAGCCAGGTTCCCGCGGCTCACCATCCTGCGGCCGTACTGCTCGGAGGCGTCGCGCACGGCCGCGTCCCACGCCTCAGGGCTGCGTCCGCACACCTTGCTCACATCCAGCCTCCAGTACCTGCAGCAGTAGTGAGATTTCACAGGGACGCGGGTGTCAGTACGGCCTTTAACGCCTTGAGTCCCCGTGTCATTTACGTAGCTTAGCGTTAAACAGCTTGATCGTTACCGTGGTTTAGTCGCCGGTCCATATAATTCAGTTCAATTCAATTCAGTTTATTTTTATGTAGCGCCCTTCACAACAGAGTTGTCCCAGGGCGCTTTACATGGGTGTGTTAGAATACATTGATATACATATAAAATTAAATACATAGGACAAAAGAAAGACAGGATAGAAAACAAAGAAAAAAAAAAAGCCAATTGACAACGGAGGAGAGGAGATATAAATAAATATAAATAAAGATATAATCGTTCATTGCTAATTGGTTGAGACCTCATTGCAATAATACGCAACAACGCAAAAAGAACGGCCGTAATGCCGATGAAGACTCACTTACTTCGTCGGTCTCCCAAAAGCCATGTCGTCCTCCTGGGAAATAAGGTCGTGTTGAGAAGCAGTAGGTATGTTCAGGACCAAACGAGGCCGCCGTTCTCAAAACAAACCCCCAGGTTTGTCTTAAAGACTTTGGACACCGATCTCAAGTATGATTTATGTTCCTACACTTTTGCTTTAAAAGCAGAAAGCATCCCACATAACCAGAGGTTTCTAAACAACAAAATGATCGTTATAATCGTAAAACAAACAAATTACAATAATATCATAATTGTACTGATTTACAGAACTAGATGTGTAGACGTAACACACAATGCACACTGATGCCCAAAGCTGTAATGACAGGGACCACTGCAGGGATTTGAACCCACCACCACTTGGAGCTGTTCAAAGCTTTTATTTCACATGATATAATATCATAATTTGCAGCCATTAAAATATAATCGTGCCCAAGAAAGTGCCCTGCGTGGGATGGAAGAGGGAAGTGACCATACTCACAGAGACACAGTAGGGCCCGGCAAAATCTCGGATCACGCCGGAGGACGTGCAGATCCCCATGTGGCCGATGAAGGGCAGCAGCCACCTGCACACGGAACAGGACGTAAGGAACAGGGGTACAACAGACAAGCACCTGCAAGAAAGGTGAACTTAACGGCCAGTCAGTACACAAACTGTTCCTGTCTCTTATCACCTGACCCGAACTCTGCTCTCAAAGCAAGGTCACAATGGCAGTACGCCTTCACCAAAGCCTATTACAATGATTTGGTCAAATATTCAAGGTGCTCGCTAAGGGCCATGTCCTGCAAAAGGCTCTGTCTGCAAAAGGCTGCACCCAAGGCTATCTGTGTTCCAGCCCCAGGTAACCATGGAAGCCAGGGGAGGCCTGGAACATTTCCTACTTTCCTGTTTTCCTAAAATCTGGAGCCAACAGATGCCTCGCATCATTCAGATACAATAACCAGTTTTTAGAGCTGCCAAAGGGTTTTTCCCATAGAAATGAAAGGACGGTCCTCACTATTTCAGACTTCGTTTTATAAAAATCTGTGGATGCAATCAATAAAGTAAGAATGCCAAAAATGATTGTGTTTGGTTACTTATGGTTAAGTTTAGGGCTGGATAGGGTGTCATAGTTGGGATTAGGGTTATGTGCATAGAAATGAATGGATGGTCCTCATTAAGCTAGGAATACAAACGTGTGTGTGTGTGTGTGTGTGTGGATACAGAGTCATCTCATATCAATGCCCTTCAGCAGAGGAAAAAAGCTGGATAACAACCAGAACCACAGTAAGTACTGGGGGTAGTGATTCCGGGTTACAAATGAAGATCCCTCAGTACAGTTTAATTTGTCTGTTTGTTCCACTTTAGGACATGCTGTCCATTCACACATAACGCTGAAAGTCCATCCTAAAGCGCATTGGAGCTGTGAGTATCATGTGTGATTGTCAGGGACCAATCAGGTAAGACATGGAGCCCCAGTGGAGGAGGACTTCTGAACTACTTTGATGCAGGTGACCCACCTCGCTGGGGGATCTGGGCCAGTCTGTGAACTCCTTCCTCTCGTGCCTCTACCTCCCGACATCTCCACCCAAACCACACTCTACTCGGACCCCAGAGCACAGTTCCCTGACTGTGCCCCCGAAGCCCATAGAGTTCCCCCCACAAGGTACATCACCCTCAGCCCTTCCCTACACCTTTGTTCCTCTCACATGCTAGCAGGACCACTTTGTTTCTATCCCATAGTGCACATCCCTCCATTTTCCAACCTTTTCAAAATAAAATTTTTCTGCAGTTTAGTTTTTAGTATGATGATTCTTCTGACCAAAGTGCTGCGATGCATTTCGAATCTGTAAACTAAAGCGCAGATTTTAAGCAAGTCACGAAAAGGCACCGGGTGAAATTGAAAAGCTAACGGGGGGCAGCGATTAAACGCAGTGATCTCTCACCTGCCCGGCTCAATCTGCCCCATCTCCTCAGGTAATAGCACTGGTGCCAGGTGAAGTGTGATCTGCGTAAGCAACCCCGAGGACATCTCAAAGCTGCGTGCTTCTAATATCCTTGAAATTATGCAACTTTACATCAGCACACGCGGGGCATTGACCTGTGGCCATGCAAGTGAGACAGCGGTCGAGGTAACTTCAGCGTTTTCCTTTTGTTCTTTGTATTTTGATTGCCTGTTTTGAAATGCCCGGTGCGATTCTGCTACCCGTGCCAGGCAGTGGGACCACGACGTCACCTTAGGATTTCCAGCCAGGACCGGGACAAACCCATCTCACTGGTGCATAAAATATCCTGACATCACTCGTAAACCCCCATTGCCAACTGGGTAGTCCCTCTCTTTATTAATCAGTTATCCCAATGTTATTGACACCGAACTGTTGTGTAACACTGAATTGTCCGAAAGATCAAAAACCATCAATGAGTGTCACCAAAAACTGACAGGAGAAACTTACGACAAGCCCGGGATGGGCGTCCAGACGATACAATAAGGGAATCGGCTCTTCTCCGGCTCTATTTTCTCGCCATCCTCTGTATCATTCGTTAGTGCGTCTGCCTCCGATGCATCCGCCATCATTACCAGTTACAGTCAGGCCATCCCCCAGTCCCCCCCTCCCCTACCGGCCCAGCATCTGGAAACAAAGCCTGTTTCAGACTGGCGTTGATGCAAGTGAGCAGGAGTTACCATAACGAGACAAACAGTGCAGATCAGCTCAACAACAAGCTTACAGTCGGCATAGGAATAAAAATGCGGAGAAATGAAACATACACATTATTATTGTCAGTATTGTTATCCATAACAAGAAGAACTTCTTCATCATCATCATCAACAACAACAACATTAATAATAATAATAATAATAATAATAATAATAACAATAATGGCCGTTTATCCAGTGTCCATATTTCACCATAATCTATTCCAGGGGTAAATTTAGGCTATGGAAACGGAATGTTTTTCCTGAATAAAATCTAACAGACATTAAAAAACTGCGGATCGTTTTCCCCCAATAACACTGGAATGTATATATTTCCGGAGGGGTGTTTTGTAACGTATATTTGCGGAGGGGAGTTTTTGTAACGTGGTATGTTATTGGTTCAAAGCTCTCGAGCAGACCAGTGGTTTGGAACCATTCTTGAAAACTTAGAATAAGTCAAAGACGTTGTCACAGCAGCGAATGGGTCGTCGGATTTTACTGACATTGGTGCCTTAATTTTGCATGCTACCCTGGCACAGAGAGAGACCACAGCTCGAAACCGTGCCATTATAATTTCCGTTCGCATTACTTTTTACATTACTTTTGCAATCGGTGCCTTGTCAGCACATGCACCCAAAACTGTGACACACGATTGCTTCTAGCATTCAGTCCCTCGTTAGACTATCTGGCTGTACAATCTGCTCAGGGCTGCCTGTTCTCAGGCTCGCTGGGATGCGACCTGTATTCCCAGCTCGAGACGTGACCCATGTCAGAGCCGTCCGATACCGCCACCTGTTGCCCGAATGAGGTAATTACACCCAGGCGGGATGTTTGCGCTCAAGGCGAGAAGGTCCCAGTCGTGGTACCTGACGGATTCACCCCGTCGGCATTTTGTGCTTAAAAATGTTGTTTTTTTTTTAAGTTTATTTTATTCTTCTTATAATATGATAAGGAAAATGAATTACCGGTTAGTGGTTGTGCTTCCATATGTTTTCCGGTTCAAATCAGAATTTTTATTGGCCCCAACCAGGAATCGCCGACGTGTCGGTACTCGGACAAACCATGACCAGACTCGTCTTTGTCCATGGCAAAGATACTTCGATTAAGGAAAAAACGATGCATGCTGCGTTAATTCCATGTTGATTCCATCCAAATGTCCCCCAGCATTCACACTGACCCCTGTACCCAGTTGAAAAATAACACTCCTTGAATATGTAACAGCAACGAGAAATCAGGCCGAGAGAAGACACACTTGGGTTAGATGAGCGTGACCTCCCTCGATTCTTTTAAATTTGTAGCACCCAAAGCACGCTGTTGTAGCGTTAGGGCAGTATATTTGCGATTAGCAGATATGGGCCAGGCTGGTACTGGAGGGGACGCTTTGGGACCGCAGTCGCCCGTCTGGTTTCATTTACGCGTGGCGAAAACGACGCAGTCAGCAGAAGTGCGCAGACTATGACAAACGAAGGCAAGGCGCTGCCGACACGGCGAGTTCATCATGCCGGCGACTGGGGACTCCTCCAGGGAAAACTCCGGGCTCCGTATCAGGCTTGCGCAACTAACCCAATTTAACAAGACGGTCTTGTAAGTAACTTTTTGTACAGCACCATCCAAAGCCAAATTCCTGTAGTCAGATGTGTTATATTTTTATTACTCCTAGTCCGTATGTCAAATCGTGCATGGCTATGTGAAGCTCCTTCTGATCATTGCAGGCAGGGTACGCTTTCGGATGACGTGCATAAAGAGGAGATCCCCGCCATGACTCTCATGGGACACACGTGTGCATAGGTTCAGATGAAAAGAGCCCTTCGGTGAAAATGGTGGCTGGCATTTTAAAGTGGCGCCCGCTGTGTTCTGTAGGCCTATTGTCGAGAAAAGTTGTCGTTTTAAAATATGCACACAACAAGGTTTTCATTTACACTGGTAAAGTGGCCCTGGAACGCATTATGTGGGAGAAAGACCCAAAATCAATGTGAAGACGGTGACCCAGATAAACGAAAGCGCCTTTGTCTTGGGAATTAACAGTGTTAGGATGATTAATCTGATGTTGGGGTATGGTATTATGGCCCCATATAATAAACAATTTGTAATTTATTCCTCTCCTTAAAAATAGTGATGCAGAAAACAATACAGTGTAGCTCTTGCATTAAGGCTCCTGCTTTAGTGTGGATAGGGAATGGCCAAAACAGACCATATGCCCAGAGTGGAAATTTCCCCTGAAAGCAGTACATCATATGTCATCATCAGCTGAACTCAGTTGAGGGGGTCTACATTTGTTGCCAGTAGACCTACTGGATACCCACTACCAGCACAGTACAACCAAACCAGCACAAAACCAGTTTGCTTATATAGGATACATCCAACGGGTATTTTGACCAAGGGAATAACAATAACTGCCAAGTATATTTGTGCTTTGCCTGCATTTATTTTGATGTTATTTCATTACAAAAACATTGTAGGTTAAAATTTCTTGCTTCAGGCAGATGCCCTCCTGGGATATGAATCAGCAACACCAGGTCCATAACTCTGCTTATTAACCACTATCTACCCTGTTCCAACAAAGCTCCTTCCACCATGAACCCAGGGGAAATTAATGGGGAGGCTGTGGGCGGAGCTTCAAAACACTTATGAATGAGAGAGGAAAGAATAATTAAGAACAATAATAAAGAACAAACCAACAGGGTCATTCAATATTACTTTTCATTTATTCCATTTTCCTTGCAACAAACTCAGAGTAGCCATAAGAAGAAAAAAAAAAAAGACTTTTAAAAAGTTCTTTTAATTGGAAAAAAACAGAGATGGAGGTCTAGTGTTAGAAGGCTCAGACCTTATGCTTGGTTTCGTGTTCTGGGCCTGACGATCATTCCTGACACATGAAACGGGAACGCCAGGGTGTTTGATGCTTCGGGCAAACAAGCAATTTTGACTTCTGACTGTGATCCAAAAGAATTCTGTAGCAGTGGCTGGGAAAAATGGGGAGGGGGGGGACAAAACTTTTGAAACTTTAACATCTGGAGCATGGTGAAACCAAACCTCACAATGCAGGAGAGAGCCGAGACACAGCCATTGGGCAGCTCTGCCCAAAACGGACCGAACTCAGCCACAGCGAATCAGAAACACGGCTTCCCATGACCCCAGGCTCTCATCCTACATACACAATGTTCAGCTTTGACAGACCCTGTTTTACCAGCATCATGACATTAATTAAGGATATAAAAATCTCTAGTATTGTAGTAAGAGGACAATAGGATGCTTAAGCATGCCACGTCCTTAACAAAAATATATAATTGCAAAAACAAAACTACTGGATCACAAGTAGAAGGGGAAATGATCTGACTTTTGTCCAGAAGCTGGCCTGGGAAACTGGCATAGCACCATGCAAACTGCCTTCCCACTTTTAGCACAATGCTGGTGAGCAGCTGGGCAGGGATGCTTGGAGCCCGACTCCAGCATCCTGGTGGCAAACAGAAGAGAACAGAGCACTTCAAAGGAGTTTTTCCCGTTCAAAAATCAAAACCCAATAACACAGCCTCCAAAAACTAACCAGTGTCCCCTCACGTTCACCAAGACCAAAGATACAGAGCACAAACATATCTTGATGACCCACTGGATTGAAATACACAACAGAAAGGATGAAACAGTTTTGAGACCCGGAAGTGCACATGTGGGGAAAACGTGGGTAGTCGCCAGACCTCCTCTGTAGGAAGTAGGAAACTACTTCTTGGTGCTTTCTTGGTGAAGCCATCAGCCCCCTGTGAAATGAGGTTGTGCAGCCGTGTCTTCCAATATCCTGTGAGACTTGCAGTCCATAGCTCATTCCATTCCAGAATCTTTGAAGGCTTACATTCCACCAGTCTCGTCTCCTATGTTTGCAGAAAGTGTTCCTCAGGTGCTCCTCAGTTACATGTGGATGTGTCCCAATCGAAAACAGCTCTTTAAAGGGTTCTCTTCACTTCTATATAAACTTTCCAGCATGTACATCACGCAGTTTAACTTTTTGCAAGTTTTTTTCCCCCCCACTTCCTGGATAAAACTGAAATGACACTCTTCGACCAAAAGATTTACAAACCAGAACAAAAGCAAGAGTCTTAACGCCAAGGCCAGTAGCTTTACTGCAACGCTTGACCAAGTCCGATTTCTGGCATGCGAATGACATCATTCGGTACCCCAGACCTACCACAACAAGAAAGTCCTTCCAGACACGGCTTTCCAAGAACTTTCAAGGTGCGTTTTGCTGCAAAAATAGCAATAATAATAATAATCAACCTCTAGAACTGGCGATGCATCTTGAAGGTCTGTGTTGGCTCCACACATACTTGGGGTGGAGGGGGGCTCTCTGCAGGGAAGCTGGAGGACGTTGTAACTGTGTATCAGCTAAGGAAGGACGTTGGCGCTGTTGCTGTACAGTTTTGACGTTTAGATTCTGGTTCAGTCATCCCACGCAGCTAGTGTCTCTACTCCGCACAACGCCCCCACCTCAGAATACGTGGAGGCGTGGTGGGATGTTCTGGTGTCCAGACAGTCATTGTGGGATGAGGCCAGGATACGGGGGTGACTGTTGCTGACGCCGCTATCCATAAGACCCCAGTCACCTTGCATCAGCTCCCCCCAGCCCCCCCCCACCCCCACACAGATTTGGAAATGGTCTACAGCTGTGACATTCATGACACATCACTCCACTGCAGGGGCCAGATCAGACGGGGTCAAAAATCATCCCACCCAGAGAGCTCACCCCTGCACCCTCACACGCGCGCACATGCTCCGTCTCACGCACACACACGAAATACGCAGACACAGGGGTCCGGGTGGCAGAGGGTCCGGGGCGGCTCAGCTCGGCTCGGCGGGGGGTGTGGCCTCTAGCTGGGCCGGCACTGCACCTGGCCCTCGGAGCTGTCCTCGTCGTCGGAGCCATCGGGTCCGCCGCTGCTCAGGCCCGTGATGCGGTAGCCCATGTTGAGTAGCATGACCTCTAGCGGGTCGGCATTCATGCGTCGCTGGTTGGCCTGAGCGGCACCCTCCATATCCACCACCACGCGCCCGTTCTCAGTCTCCGTCTGGGGTGGGGGGCACACAGGTCCAATGTCAGTTACATTTTTTTCAGTATTTTACACTTCTCTTGATCAACAAACGACCTTCATGAGTCATAAGACTAGTTTGATACTTGATGGATAACTGCTTGGGGACACTAGGTGGAGCTAGCTACCTCTGGCCTGGGGTTCCAGAGCCGCACCACAGGATCGATGCCACTGGTGGCCAGGAAGCAGTAGCTGGGGTGTGGCTGCAGGCAGTTGACGATGGACTCGTCTCCCTGTAGGATCCTGACCAGGTTGGTGGTCTCCTTCTCCCAGATGAAGAAGGAGCCGTCGTCTGATCCGCTCACTATGTACTGCCCTTTGCTGAAAGGAACGGAACGAGAATAGTTACCACAACATACACCAACATACACCTGAAAGCTCCCAAAGGTAACTGGCTTTCAGAGAAAGGAATGGATCAAAACATGCATTAGACAAGTTCAGAAACGTGCAAAGTCCCTCAATGGCCAAACCCCCAGGTCCCATAATGACCCAATTATACTGGATGATGGACAAACAGAGGTGGCATTTTGGCATCTAGCCTGGAAGCATCGTCTGAGAGAAGCACTTTCTAAAGCCACCATGCCCCACGGTGACACTTCTAGAAGACAGGATCTGACCTGCCGAAGAAGTTGGCCTCCTTGATGTCGGTGGTGGTGTTGCAGTGGCCACAGTAGCGATGCTTGTAATCATAGCTACGTTCACGCAGCACGGCCTCATCCTCCGGTATGGAAGGTTTCCGGTTGAAGGCGTGGAAGCGGAGAGAGCCACCCTTCTTATCTTCCGCTACACACGCACAGTAGGAAGAGGTGAAGTCGATGAACTTGGACTCAGAAGTTTTGCTTAGAAAGCCATCAAAGCATTAGGAGCATGCCAGCTGACACAGAGACATGCTAACACGCCAACACTCCAAGGCGCACTCACAGGCTTCAGCCTTGGCAAACAGGGCAGCCCGGATGTCCTTGTCCAGGGCGTCGCAGGCGCTGCTGTGGGCTTGCTCGGGGAACTTGCCCTTGAAGTCGTTCAGGCACTCCAGCGCCTCAGCCACATACTTCAGCTCGAAGAGGCAGCGTGCCAGCCGAAAGTGGGCCTTCAGGTGGGCCGGGTTCAGTGCCAGAGCCTTCAGGCAGTCCCGCAAGGCGTCATAGTGGTCACCATCCCTGGGGGGATATTACAAAAATACTCCAGTACACGGCCAGTTAGACGATTCACCTTTTCCTCATGCATAATACTAAAGTCTAGGCACAGCCATACCTAAGCTGCAAATACAGGTCAATGACTTTTGGAGCATTTCTACGTATCGTAATGGAGGCTTCCCATTAGACAGACGTGTCAGCTGGCCGGCAGGCGGCCGGCGGCTCGCTCACCATTTGCGCTTCATGTAAGCTGCGGCCCGGTTGCCGTAGAGCATGGCGTTGCGGCTGGCCTCGTGGATGCCCAGGCTGTACAGCTGGATGGCCTGTGTCCACTGCTGCCGTGCGAAAGCCTCGTTGGCCTGCTGCTTGATGCGGTCCAGGTGGGGGGGCAGCTCAGCTGAGGTGCTGCCGCGTGGCCAACGGGTCGGGGAGAGAGGGAGACCGCGGGTCACCGTCATAAACAGAATGACGGCGGATGGGTGACCCCCCCGCCGTTAAGTGTACAGCAACGCAAATAACGAAGAAGACAACAGGAGAGGAAAGGAGAGCTAGTGGCTGAAAGACACAGGTGCCAAAAATCCTGGGGCTCCACTGCCAACTGGTGGCCCAATGGCACCCAAAGCTCAAACAAGTGAGACCTGGACAAGTGCGAGGTGCTACAGCAGAGAATGGGCAGTGGAATGCCAGCCTCCTCCTCAGCATGTCTCACGGCAGGCTATGGGGCTGGCTTGGACCTCGATAACAGCCAAGAAATCTCACACTTGGTGAAATGCAAAGACGGGCATCCTGGCCCCGCACCAGCGCCACACTGCAGCCAGGAAATCCCAAAGACGTCCGGCCTTCCAGCAAAGCCCGGCTTTGAGGATCCCGGTTGGGCACGGGTAGGGTACCTGTTAGAGGACTTGTCTTCGGCCCATCGCAGACGGCTGGCGGGCAGGTGTATGCCGTTCGACATGCCATTGGTGGGGGTCTTTCCGTTCTGCACCTCTGTGGAGGAAGGAGACCCAAGGTCAGTGCCGGAGGCTAAGAAGGGCTGAGGCACCTGGGTAACAGCCAGGCACTTCACACTATATGATGACCCCCTCAATGGACCATACCTCCTGTTGAATGGCACTTCTTGGGTAAAAGAAAGGTGTATGGCCTCTGCTTGAACGTCAAATCAAATAAGTAAACCTGACGGGGACACAAAAAAAGAAAAAAGAAAAAAAAAGTAATGTGCAATGATAATATGCAAAGAGAATCACAACTCGTTCAGTTTGGGACTTGACAAGAGTAGAATGCTTTGAGCTAAATTTAAATGAGATAAGTGGACTAGCACCAGCCCCTGACAAACTGATGGAGAGGTACCTGCTCCCCACCCATGTTGACCAGCAGCTCCGTTCCATCTGGACTGAAGGTGACGTAGGTGGCCACCAGGACACGTAGTCGGTTATTGTAGTCGGGAAGTTTTACTGGTAGGTGCCCTGAAAGGGAGAGGTAGGGTCTGTCTTTACGATAGTGAATCAGCCAGTTTCTGAACTGTGTACAATAAGGAGCCAGATCCACACTCCATACTGCCTTGAATCCAGACCATGTTTTAGCTCATCCTCCAGCAGAAAAAAAACACCATGGTATCTTTCACAGTTTTAAACAGACAGCCATACAGTAGGATGTTCTTAGAAAGGCAAAGGCACTCTGATTTAAAGAAAATCTTATGGCATGCTGCCTTTCCAACCTTCCCAGTCTGTTCTCCAAAGCACTTCAGACTCTACCAACGAGCATGTACGATAACGAATACACATCTACTGAGAGAGCCAATAACAAAGGGGAATGCTGCCCCCTTGTGGGCACCACAGTATAGCAAATGAAAGGGACCATGGGAAGGGCTGGGATTGTGTTACTAAATTATGAGAAGTCTTCATTTTAACTGAGCAGCAAAGCATTTAACTGAACTAATTACTTCCCGAACTGAGCTAATTTAGCCTTCTCTCTGGACTGAAGCCATTAGGCAATGAAATAGCACAGGGAAAAACATGCTCATATGGGCCCTGACAACTCAGAGGTGGGGGAGGAGACACAGTCACATACATACCGGCCACATAATACTGGCCCGCCCCATCAGGTATAGGTTTCTGCCTCTCACAGAAGGTGTGCACGCCCGCCTGTGTATTCTGACTCAGTGATTTCCTGGGAAGAGAGGAGAAAGAAAATTAAAAAAACAACTTCATCACGCCAGCTCCAGAAATTTTCCCTTCGTGTGTGTGCTCATCTGGTTTTACTAAAAGAGCCAATGCAGGCACATATGGCTGCAATGCAGACCTTTTATATGATAATCCATACCATTGAGTTTGCACAACAAGACCGAATTATAATGCTTACCTCACTGCCTAAAATTTCTGTGCATGTTGTAAATCTCAGATTATACATATTGTTTCACTCAGAACACGTCTCATCAAGAGCACGTGGCAACGATTACATATCAAGGGAAACGCAAAGCAGCTAAAATCAGATCACACAGTCACCCCTCCACATTCAAGAGGTTAGCAGTGGAAGATCCCCGTGAATGTCAATATTCACAAATAATACTTGGGTACATTATTGACAATGCAAAACTAATGGCACTAAAAAGACTAGAAGTTACCTTGAGAACCATGAGATTCCATGGACAGAGAGACAGCTAAGCAAAGAGTGAGGCTGGTTACCGAGACACAGTTGCACAGCGTACCCAAGCCAAGATGGCTAATAAGAGATACAGTATGCACAATCATTAACGAATACTAAATAAAATGTCATGTGATTTTACCTGATCCAAATCATTTTCAGTATTATGTATTTTTGGCTTATGCAAGATGCAAAAATATTCCAATTTAATTGTTCGTGGCCGGCTCATGAATAACAGAAATCACGAATGTCAAATCCGCAAATTTGGAGGGTCAACCCTAACCACTAGTAGGAGAGATACATTGCACAGTAGACCCCACGGTAAACAGAACATGCCTTCTATGTTAATGTGCTTCACAAAAAGTGAAATTAGCTTTACGAATAACCTTTCACCTTTATGTAATAACATTGTTATTAAAAACTTCTACTAACTTAATTGTAACATTATAATATTCTTGAATATTCTCGAAAATCAAATATGAAACGAAAATCCATAAGCAGAGTCAGACAAGCAGCAGTGTGCAGCCAGACGGACATGCAGGCGAGCACACGCGCGCACAAACACGCACACACCTACCGGTGATTGTGAATCATGCGGATGTCATAGAGGCGGACGAAGGGCCCGTTGGCTCCCACCGCCAGGTAGTTGTTGTCTCGCGGGTTAACGGCCAGGCACTTGGCCTCCACCAGCTGGCCACAGTACTCAGTCAGGTCTATGAGCACCTCGGACCTGCGGCTGCTCTCCCTCAGGTCGTACTGCCTGTCAGAAAGGGAGGGCTCAGGTCACAGGGCTCACGCAGATACACACAGGCCTGCTTCTCAACCAATGGGAATGTAGAGATGCTCCGCTAAAGAGAGCTCAGCAGAGCACAAGTAAACTTTTGTTCTGACCCAACAGTTCCCAGGCACAACAGAGGAGAAAGTATATGGAATGCCATCAGGGGGTAAACAACGTGAGACAAAATACGTCTCCACATGGCATTTATTATTGGGTACATTATTGACAATGCAAAACTAATGGCACTAAAAAGACTAGAAGTTACCATGCCTGCGGCATGAATCTATGCTTTTAAAAAAGCCATATAGACCTGCATCTTTATTCCACGTCAACATGGTACAAATGTACATGTTAAAAAGGGACTTTTAGATGATTTTTTTTTTTTTAGTGAAAAAGAAAGCAAATCACATACTAATTTTGGTGCCATAGATTTAAAATCAAATCGTCGGTAACTTTAACGTTACTTATTTATAGCAGTAGTGTTTCTCTTAACAATTGCATGTGCTTTGATAAATGATATCCTATCAGCAGTCGGAACAAATAAGCTACACGTTGGTTGGTTTGTGGCCGATTATAAAGTTCCCAAAGCCTAGCATTCTGAGCGGCCTTGTCCCCGCCCACACCATTACGTCAGAGAGGCGTCGCATGCAGGGCGGCCAGAGCGAACGATGACACTCTCGCCGCCCGCGGTCTGAATGCTCAGAAAGGCACCCAATTTCCAAGTTCCTGGGCTGTCTCAACTGGAGACTTTTGAAGCTCCTGACCACTTTCATGTGTCACTGCGCACTGCACAACAAAAGTGGGACCTTTATTCTAAATAAGCAGTGAAGATGCAAAAAGCTCATAGCTTAAACTTCACACACAATTAGAAACTACACCAACACTCCAAAATTATGCTGTTTTTTTGTTGTTTGTTAGTTATTGGGAGACCAATCGCGGTCAAAACAGGCCACAGCCTTTTGTTTATATTTAATTCATATAACCTGCAAAATGTTTATATTCCACCATTGAAGCTGGCCAGGAGATTGATCACTGAAAGCACTTCCCTAGTAGTCTGTGTTCAAATGAAAAGTGCATAGTCTAGGAACTAAAAAAGGGGCCTGGGACTGCCTCCGAAGAACTACAAAAGACAAAAGTTCCTGGTGCTGGAAAAGGTTCCGGTTCCTGGAAAAATTCCTGCGATGTGAAAGTGCCCATTCCGCCTGCATGCTAGAAACGATGTGGTGCAAATAAATGTACACTTCAACAAACAAACAAAAAAATCAATCAATCAATGCAGGCAAACAGGCGTTTGTTCACACAACAGTAGATCACATTATGATAGCTCAGTGTACATGAACTTCACTCATGACTCCACAGGGATGGACACTAGACACTTAATATCGGTATTTTGTGATTTTTTCTGTCTGGATACTTGACAGTCATTCTTCCGAGCTGGCCAGTGCTAAGCCTTCAGCCATTGAGGTAAACAAACAAATTTCTCCTCTGGTCTTGTTGCTGGCATTATAGGTTACAAACAAACGTAAGACAAACGATATGTTTTGGTTTAAGGACATCAGTGTGGGCCAACAAACCTGATTGTGCCATCCTCAGCAGCGCTCCAGAAGGTGTTGGGCCACATGGGAGCTGTGGCGATCCGCTTGACCCGGTTAGTGTGGTCAGAGAACATGTGGATGGTCTCCTTGACCGTCAGGTCATGCACGTGGACCTTGGTGTCTGCTGCCCCCGTTACCAGGATGCGGTCACCAGTGTGGGGTAGGAACTGGTGAAGCAATGGATTGAGGGTATAGAGCTTGAGATCATACCCTTAGGGAGTGTGATCATCACCATCAGCGAGCAAACTTATTTTAGGTTCTATGGCTGTTTATTACCAAAATTATAATTTTTTCCATACACCTTATTCTTGAATTTCATTTCATACCTAAAATCAAACATAACTGGGTGCAAAGAGAATTAGTTTTTGGAAAGGACTTCCCAGCAGCCCCCCATAAATACATTCCTGGATACAGTTTTCACCGGATGCCCAGCGCTGCGCATGCATGTGGATTGCACTCCTGCTCTCACCTTGACGGAGAAGATGTTGGCGGCATGCCCCGTGTGCATGGTGATGAGCTTGCGATGCCGAAATGGGTCCCAGACGATGGCATGCTGGTCGTCTGAACCAGAGGCTAGCAAGCTAGGGGATAGAGATATGGTCATGGCCGTAAAAATGAAGTGGCTTGCAGACAAATACACATTTAAGCATCTAAAGCAGCATTTTCCAACCTTTCTTAAACAAGGAACCACAAGAATGATTTTTCTCTATGGAGTCCCCCTTTAATAGATTCTGCTTGATTATTTGGTCGCAAGTGTTACATTGGACGAATGAGAGTATCAACAATGCACATTGCAAACTTTTACTAAATGTTTCAGTGGACCCCTGTTTGAAAGCCTCTTCTCCAAACTACTACAAATCATGCATCATTTAAACAGAAGATTGGTACAGGTAGGCCACACCCATTCCAGCACAGCCCCACCCCATACCACTGCCACACCCCCTCCTGCCACAGGCACTCACTCTCCACTCTCATTCCATTCCAGGCAGTTGACACATCCAGAGTGGCCCTGAAAAAAAAAAGCAGGCAAGAGAGATGTTCTAATTTCATGTGAAATGGCCTCTTTCATAACTTTGCATCTAAAGCACAAGTAAAATTTCTGTTAGTAAAAATATGTGTGAAACTACATTCTGTACCCACTGATCATATGAGAATTGCAGTGGATGTTATTGGTTATGCCGGTCCATTGCTAACAACATGGACCAGCCAACTGCAGGTTTTGCAAAACATGTCATACACAGTCACACATTAAGCATAATTAAGAGTCAATGCATGACACTAGATAGTGGAGGAAGACTGTGGACTATTTTCTACCTGAGCGAACAGCATAACATCGAAAGGAGATGCAGCTGTCCCTCACCTGCAGCTCTGCTTCCAGCCCGAGTCTCTTGATAAACGGGTCGGTCACATGGTAGCGTCTCTGGAAGCCCAGTGCTCCCTTTTCCTGGGGGAGGTAAAGGTGGCACATGCTCGACACCACAGAAAAGCTTTACTAAGGAGACACTCCTTCCTACCTGTTCATTCCTCTGAGCCGGGCGGACACACAAAAAGCCCCCCCCACCTCCCCACCTGGCAGAGGTGAACAAACGAAGCCTAAAACAATGCACTGAACACGAAAAAGATAAAGTGCTCACCCTTATTTGGCGGTGCAGGATGTCACTGGTGATGTTCACAGTAGCCATGGCCTCACAGCAAATCATAAGGTATAGGTACTAGGGGCTGGGGGAGGGTCAGGGGCCAGCAGGCATTGGGGTGACCCAGGTTTTAGCGTGGAAGAACACCCACGGTGGCTACATTTAGCCAGCCTGTAGAATGAGAGGGACATGAACACCACCAAGGAGAGGACATGTGAGCATGAATCCAAACAGCTATAAAGGACTCATTCCTAGAAAGTGGTTTTAGACTTGTGGACATCGATGCCGTAATTTTTGGGGAACATCCCACTGTGATGCCGCATAAGCCAGGAACAGGAAAAGAACACATATCCTCTTCCTCTTTGACAACACCATATTCAACATATTAAAGAAGAGCAGTCCCTCCCTCCTCTCCCCCTCCCCCTTTTGGGAAAAGCACAACCACTGTCATCTCTGCAGGCTCTCATTCAGCATAAGAAGGACTGCATAAATATTACGGGGTAACAATGCTCATCAGCACATTTCCAGGTTAGCCAAAGTATCAGTGGCGATGCGTCTTCTCATTATAGACCAAGTGAAACTGAAAATGGCACACCTTATTATTATTATTATTAACAACAACAATAACACCAAAACACACTGCATACATATTAGCAATTTACAATGGCCGTTAATATTGCAGCTACAGTCTAAAAAACATCAGTCAAGAAAAATATCAGCAAAGTTTCCAAAATGATAAATGCCACTGCATAATATTAAATAATAATACAGAACAGCTAGGCTGACAGAGAGGGTGAGGCACGCGCACACACACCCCCGCCCCAATAAGGCCAGCAGATCGCTCCGGGTCTTACAGAAACAGGCAGCAAACAGGCACATTTCTGTGCAGAAAGCCCAGGTCTGCTCAGAGCTACAGCCGCCAAATACTGGCCAAGCAAAGTGCCGAAGAGAGGCGCACGGGCACGGCTTCTGACAGCTCGCCGGCCTGCCTGCGTACCGGGACTGTCAGGGCTTAGCAGAGCAAAGCCCCCCCGGGACCGAGCCGCCCCACACACCAGCCACACCACTAGTTAGCCCAGAACTCGCTAGTCACGACCATTAACCAGCTAACCGGCCGTGTGTGGGGAGCGCCTCGTCCCTCCTGGCCAGGACCGACTCCCAATTCATGTCAACAAGCGATTAACCAACCGGCTAGGTGACTAACAAACCGCAGCTAGTTAGTAGTTACCTCCTCGGCGAGGATAACGGGCACTTTAACGCATTTAGCCCCGACACGACGGCTGGCCTGCTTCCAATTAGCCGTGCGTCTGCCTGTATAGTGGCTACCTGTTAAAATGCACGTCGAGCGCGCACTAACCTTCGCCGAGGCGCCCGCGAAACGCACACGCCGCCTGCATTAGCTGCTGCTCCGCCTGCCTTTAAATGCCTTCGGTGTACGTTAGACTCCGTGCTTTAATGGCAGGGGAAATACTTTAGTACCACATAAGCAGCGCCACAGAGCTGACGTACCTGTCTGGCCTGGACTGGATAGGGACCGGCAGCTCTCACCAGAAGCTAGCTTACTTATTTGTGCGGTAGAGCACGACGAATCGTCCGCGGCAGTAAGTTGTCCGCAGGTTGTTGTTGTTGTTTTTTTTAATGCGCACTGTGTCCACCCTCTTGAATTACACCTCAGCTCATACGGCTAGTTGGCTTCATTTCTGACTGCCTTACCAGCTTCCGTCCCACTGCTAAACTCTTACGCAATGTTTTATGCTTAATCTATTTCGGCGTCACTGGCTCTTACGCCAAACATCGGGCGTAAGGGCTTCTGTGAATACCGGCGCATCGTGCCGTTCCGTTGCGAGCAAGCCGGCTGAGTGACAACTCTGCTAGCCAATGAGAGTGCGTGCAGCCGACCACGTGGGGGACGCTCGCGACACGCATGACTGCTCCACCTTCGCAGCAAATAATGCTTCATAGTAAGCCAGTGTCACTGCAGTTAATGCAGTAAAGTGTTGTCCCGTACCCATTTTAAAGCACTCTGATACGCTGGAGTTGTCGCAATTTATGCATCCATAATTTTACGGCCTATATTTATATTAGTTTCATAATTTAATATCGGCGTTCGTTTTAAAGTTTCTTCGTATTATTTGTCTGGTTCCTTAAATGTCTGTGGTTTAACAATTGGTCTGACAAATCACAGCGTAAAACAAAAGCTTCGTTAGGACTGTGTATCTAACATTGGCTTCTCGATTTAAAGCAGAAATATTTGCGTAGTACAGTTTTTACCACAAAATATCTAGAATGTAAGTTTTAACAATTTATTTACCATATAGCATTTGTATGCGTCATAACATTAGCCAGAGAAACGTCTTGCGTAGCGTAATCTAACTTAGGCCTAATATTTCGTTGGTTGCTTCTAATAAAGCCTTACACAACATCTGTCCAAGTGGTATTTGTGGGAGAATTAAAATAACCACTTTAGTATCAACAGAAACTTTCATGTTAAAACTACGTAAATCAAGATAGAACTAGTAAAACCAGAGGTGTGGTTAATATTCTGATCCCAAGTTAAATCCTCTCATGAAATGCTTCTGGTTGTAACTGAAAGATGTCATTCCATCAAATTTTTAACCAATTATCCAGGTCAGGGTCACACAAGGCTGGGGTACACCCTGAACAGGATGTCAGTCCATCAGAGAGCACATATAAACTAGCCTATTTACAGATACTGATTAGTCCAAATGGATGCCTTTGGACCACAGGTGAAAAGACGTGGGACAGAGAGAGAGAATAGCACAGACACAGTGGAGGTGAGATTTGAACCTACAACCCTAAAAGCCATGAAACTACAGTACTGCCCACCATCTAGCTGTTTAATAGTTTTGTATGTTAGTCTTGTTTAGTTTTTCAGGGGATTAATTCAGCCAAATCATAATAAAAGTTAATCAATATATGGTTCTGCAGAAAGGAAAACCTACATTTATTGTAAACAATGTGATCAAATATAATTGCAAATCAAGAATAAGAACACGCAAAGATTCTTTTGATCCAAAGCAGAGGTCGGGACCCAGTCCTTTGTAACAAGCCTTTATTAAGAACACTGCAAAGGGAAGAGAAGGAGTGCTCTCAGACCTGTCATGCCAGGGGATGAAGGCAGGGGCACTGTCTTAATTCTCAAACTTTTAATGGCTGACAAGTTAACTCGGATTCCCAGTTACAGTCTGGTGCCCGGTGTTTTCACTTTCAGATTTCCTGTGCAATTTGCAGAGTAACTTGTTAATCTGTAACTGTATTATCTATTTTAATCGATATTGGTAGCTATTTATGTAAATTTCGTTGCCCACAGCAGAGATCCAGTGGTTGTTCTCAATAAATGTATCAGGTTTCCAGTGAATCAGTTTAATCACATGCAAGCTTCTGTACGAATTTAACATTTTAACACAAGCTTGTCCTATCAAACGATATGATGATGCATGTGTAAGTTTCAGTTTCAGCTGATTTTGACATGAAACTGCATTTCCCCTAATTTATCTTAACTTCTATGGGTTTAACTGAGTGATGGATATTTGTGGAATTATCCTGTTAGTATTTAGTGAGAAACCAAAAACCATAATGTGGATCTCTCAGTTAAGTCTTTGCATTGATATTACAGAACTGTGATTTTAAGGATGTAAAAATACAGTATATGCTCTTATATTTAAGTATTCTAACAAAATACTTCTAACAGAAAGTACTTCATTATTGCATTTTGTAATTTATGTAAAATTAAAAGCTTTTAACAGTTTTTAACCAAAGGTCAAAAGGACACATAATGTGTTATATTAGTTGATCTATATAGGCCTATATTTCACACAAGGCCTGACACACCAGGGCTACTTAAAACAACAAACGTTAAGCACAACAGTTTAAGAGTACAGTATGGATTGTATGAAATGTACAACAAAGCAACTACTCACTGAAACATATTTTAGTTTATGCTTAATTTATCTTTTCTAAACCAAGAAAAGAGAAGGGAATGTTTTGTGGCATGAAATACAGAACTTATCTGTCTTCGTTTCGCCTTAATGTTCTATAATGAATGAACAGCTACAGAAACTATGCCTTCCCTTAAAGCAGGGGTCTCAAAGTCCAGACCTGGAGGGCCGGTGCCCATCACATTTTTGGGCTTACCCTCATTTAACACACCTGATTCAACTCCTCGCAGCTCTTTGTGCTAATTACCACACAGTACTTCAGCTCAATCATTTGTGGTGGGACAGGGAAAGAGCTAAACTACACAGGGCACCGACCCTCCAGGACTGGAGACCCCTACCTTAAAGGTAACAGAAGGGAAGAATGGCACCTGGCCCCGGAAGCCTTCTGGAGACCACACCCACATCATCATCCTGTGAGCCCTCATTGGCTGGTTGCCACCTAAGTCCCGCCCTGCTGCTCCTCACGCTGTCTGGGCTGCCTGCTAAAGTGCACTAGCTAATGTAAGCAACTGATACGACTGGAACATGCAACTACATCATCTGTTAATACTGTGAAGAAACGCTGTATAAATCAGGCTATCAGGACACCTTCTGGTTATTTAGCTGGCCACATAATATGATTGTTGCTCTTAATGACTTGCAGGCTGTTTGTACTGCATATTTGATGTCAGAGTGTGTTCATCTCCAGCAGAGCACAGCTGAACTTCACTGCGTTCATGCAGAAGCTGCACGCCACCTCCTATAGTATTGCTGGCTCTATTTCCCGCACCTAAGCCTTCTCTCTCCAGCACTTCCCCGCCCCCCCCCCCCTCACCCCCCTGCGGCCTATGGTGTCCCCATGAGCAGGTAGAAGGTGAGTGCCACAATGAGCAGCAGGCAGAAGGGGGATGAGAAGGTCTGGTAGGCTGTCGAGGGCATGAAGATGTCCTCGTACTTGTAGATGCTGATCATGTGGTCGGAGACGGGGGGATTGTCGATGTCGTGCCGGGTGATGGATCCTATGGATGGAGGAATTTGAGGTACGAATCAGTTATCAACCCTTTTTATTTAACACTAGAACCGCCGTTTCCCACGCCAATGAGCGTCAACCTCCTTCAACCGCCAAGCGCGACGCTCTTCGGCGTATGCAGCCCTTTTGTTTGCGCTATTGAGCCATTAGTGTTAATACAGCAGCGAATTTAACTCCCTCACCCAGAAAGCCGTAATGTTCGTAAGAGAGTGATTGTCCTGTAACAGTGTTTCCCAACCCGGTCCTCGGTCCTATCGCTTTGTCCTGAAATTGTAAAGGTGAAATGTTCCCAATTTCAGTGAGTATTTTGTAAAATGATGGATAAAGAAACAGTTTATTGGTAATTTTATGTCCGTCCAAGCTTCCGCTAACAACTGCAATACAAAATGCTTTTTTTATGAAGTATAACTATTTTTTTTTACAAATCAACACAGGCGAAACGCCTGATTTAAAACGTTTTTTTATTTGAGATTAACTGTAAAATGCAATCAAATGTTACGTAAAACCCAGCACCACAAACAAAGTAAAACAATTGCCACAGCCGCTACTCGCAATCCACACACATCCTCGGTGGCTTTGCGGAACAACTGCCACAGACATACCGACGACATTTAACACAGGTCTCCCTAGTTTTATTCCGGGTACATCTGCCAAGCTGACACTGGGTCGCTTTTCCCGGCGGCAAACGAGCAGCGC
>JAODKL010000135.1:8876672-8912857 GCA_026780765.1 Petrocephalus schoutedeni
TAGTGAGACACCCCCTCACCCCACCTCACCCCACATGTGGGCGGACTGCAGTTCGATCTCAAGTGTTGAGCCGTTTAAATGAGCATCTCGTGGCATTTCTGTGACACCCCTGCTCCCCGCCCCCACTTTTTGTGGTATCTCACGGCTGTGGTCAGCATTGATTTCTGGATCAGCTCCTAATTTCTACAGCACATTAGGGCAGACTCTCTGTAAAGGGATCTTCCTATTGCATAACCAGGATACCACCTGCAGGGGTACCGCCATCGTCATGACAACATGTCACCCTCGCCTCCAGCACTTATGGCCATGTTCCTGCTTCTCAGCTCTGATCTTAATATCCTACAACCTGAAGAGCCCCTTTTCTGAACCTACCACATAGTGAGCAATTGTGAAAGCATGTTGTGTAAACACATAGCTGTCACATGGTCTCAGACCTGGAGCTTCTCTGATTATTATGTAACTTTTTGTGTAAAATGGAAGGAAGTGAACAGAATCCTCCATAACACTCAGTCCATTTCTGCTCTGATACAGACAGTTTTCCCACCCCTATTTAAAACCAAGCAGGCACTGGGGCCAGCTGGGCTGCATCCACAACACAGCCACAGAGAAAATGTTTTGAGGTGAGTAACTCGTCAGCAGCGAGGCAGGCAGCTATCAGTTTGCTGTGTGGCACCCAGGATCTCTAATGCATCTGAAAGAGAGCACAGGAAATCTCAGGCCCCAGCCTTCCCCTCCTATTCTCTGACGCACAGCGTTCAGAGTCAGCCGACTCACTGACAGGATAAGGAGGTCCAGCGGCCGCATGTAATGAAAACTGGGAATGTGGGTCGATCTTTATCACCTTCTGGGGATGTCTTTGGTTATGTCCTATTATCACTGTCGGTATGATGCCACCAAGACAAAGGTGTGGGTCGGCCTCTGGAATGGGAGGACAGTGGCAAATGAATGGCATGATATAGAGGGAGATGGGAAGCTTCTTTAAACAGAGGCAGATAGGGACCTGGCTCAGATAGAAGGAGGCAGGAGGCCTGCTTAAACATAGACAGATAGGGACCAAGCTCAGACAGGGGGAGGCAGGAGGCCTGCTTAAATGGAGACAGATAGGGACCAGCCTCAGAGAGAAGGAGGCAGGAGGCCTGCTGAAGTAGAGGCAGATAGGGATCAGGCTCAGACAGAGGGAGACAGGAGGTCTGCTTAAACGGAAGAAAATAGGGACCAGGCTCACATAGAAGGAGGCAGGAAGCATGCTCAGACAAAGGCAAATAGGGACCAGGCTCAGAGAGATGGAGGCAGAAGGCCTGTTTAAACAGACAGATAGGCACCAGAATCAGATAGCGGAAGGCAGCAGGCCTTTTTAAGCAGACAGATCGGCACCAGGATCAAATAGAGGAAGGCAGCAGGCCTGCGTAAACTGAGGCAGACAGGGACCGGGCTCATACAGAGGGAGGCAAGGGGCATGCTTAAACAGAGGTAGATAGAGGAACTGTATAGAAAAAGGGAGACAAGGAACTTAGACAGACAGGAATGGGGCTTGGAATCACACACACCTCAGTCACAAGAGCAAAGATCAGCATGAGGTAGGCCTCTCACTGCCAGGCTGCCCTATAGTGAGATGGGTGCCTGGCCTGGCCAATCAAAGACACACATGCCACAGCAACCCTTATACAATGACCTAATCGCAATGCAGGGTACAGGAAGCCTGCCTATTATCTCCTCAAGCGCCCTCACTAACACCAATTCCCTCCACCAATCCAGTCTGATCTGATCTGCAGTGAATTCAACTGACTATTGTACATTATCGGCAGTCAAGTGAATCGGTGATGATGTTCTGGTTGTAAAATCTAACTCATGCAATTTGGGCCGTATGTGTTTTGAAAGACTTCACATTAAAATAAATGGTACAGAACTGAAGTACCGACCAGCATAAAGACATTCAAACAAAAACCCAAATATCCAAAGCTTGCAGTCACATGTCTGATCTGATGAGGACTGTCAGGGTTGACTATACCTGTGACCTTTGCCTGGCTACTCCAAACTATTCACAGCACAGTTTTGGCAAGCCAATACCCAGCAGCAGGGGGCGCTGCTAACACTGCGCATCGGCACGCAGCGCCAGCTCCTGCAACAAGCCCTTTAGCCGTGATTATCTGAGCAGGCAGCTGTGGGACCTTCCACAGCGGTCGAATGCCCCTCCCATGCCTGCCAATAATTAGTCCCAGTTAATTACAGCTGCGCTCCGGGTTAAGCCACCGAAATCGCCCCAGTGCCCCAGCACACACCTCCAGAGGCAGCTTTTATGAGCTCAGTGTCCAAGCCCTGGTTCGACAGGGGCGGGGCGACCTCCTCTCCATCCCGGAGCGGCCCCCACCGCCGCCCCCCCGGCCAGCCTCAACATGGCCAATAATCGAAATTGCAAGCCTGGGTCTTAATCTCGGCTCGGCAGCCGGTCAGATACGACCATTGCAGGCTGCAGGTCCGCATGCTAATGAGCGGGAGCTGGGGGGGTGGCTCAGGTGAACAAAGAGGGGGTCCAAGCTGGTTTCCTGGGACTGTAACCCCTTCAGCGCCAGACAGGTGCTACTATTGGGCACACCCAGTTGCAGTTGCAAAGGCTCAGGTTAATTGACAGGTCAGAACGAGTCGTGTAAGACACAAGCTCGGTTACAGGCAGGAAGTGAGATCAGTTACGCTGGGTGCCTGACCTGGACACCCCCACACGATCCAGCCAACGACAATAAATCTACCTACACACAACCGTCTGTTAGATTTAAGGTGTCTACACTAGAAGGATGTACAGAAAAGCTCACGTTAATCAGGAAAGACGGAGGTGCTGTATAGAGATGCAGTGTATAGATTCTATGCTCACTCTCCTGAATCTAAATGACTCAGGTGTAAATACCCAATGAAAGCCCTGGGAGAGAGGCACAGAACTTCAGACGGTGGTGCTGCACTCACATCTGTGCGATTGCAGGATGGATTCCAGCCTCCGGGTCTCTGTGTGTGCAGTCTGCTTGTTCACCCAGCTCTAAGACATGCATTTAGGGGAGATGGTGTCCCTAAACTGCCTGTAGTGCGTGTGCCCTGCATGGGACTGGCATGCCAAACAGAAACGTCCAGCACCACCCGCAAAGGTGTGTAACATGCAGCCTTCCTGTCGAGTACCACAATCATGCTTTCACTACCTTTATTATGGTAAGCAGTATTTCACACAAATGAATTGCGAGGCATTAAGGCACAGCAGAGTACTTACTTGAAGTTGGTAGATAGATCCTTTTAGCTGTAGCTAATTAGGGTAAAGTGGACATGTAGTGGAGATACATATAGCTGTTTTACCCCCTTACATAATCTGCAAATAGGGACACCCAACACACCTTTCTCCTGTCATTAAAAGCTTTGCCAATTCTCCCTATTGTCTAATGGCCCCGACTTCTCAGCGGAGTGGTTCAGTAAACCATAAGGTCTTTCGGCTGTACTGGACAGCACCCCCCCCCCACCCCCCAGCGAGGCCGACCCCCCTGGGGGCTCATTATACTACTAGGGCTCGATGCTGGAAAGCAAAACACTTATGGGGAGTGGGTGAGGGTTTGGGGGGGTGGCATGTTTTTATTTTTTTATTTGCAGCTCTATTCTTAGAGGTGGTGGTGTGATGGGGGGGGGGGGCAAGAGCAAATTTGACCATGAATTCCCTCAAGTTTCCCACTCAGGCTGGATGCTGGTTCAGAGCTGAAATGACCTCCGTGTGTTCTTGCTATCCAGAGAACCTGGCTCTGGCTTATCTCCTTTTGTAGTGAAGACTCGGCTGTGGCCGCTTCCAGTTCTCGCTGGCCTAAATGAGTCGCCCAGCGCTTCATTTCACGCTGAAATGCGGGACCTCTGGCAGCTACGTTGCCTGGGGTTTGGGTGAAAATCCTGATTCTCCCCCTCAAAAGGCTCGAAACAACGCTGTGGGCAGCAGGAGGCCTACTTCTAAGAAAACAGTACTTTGTGCTGCCATGGCCACGGACTGGAAATTACAGGGGTACCCTGCCAAGGACCTGAGCTCTGGTTCATGTTTGCATGTTTTCCCCGTGCCATTGTGAGGCCATCGTGGTGTGTGTGACCTGTGATGGGTTGGTACTCCGTCCTGGGTTATTCCCTGCCTTAGGCCCATAGCTCCCGGGACAGGCTCCAGACCCCTGCAACAAGTACAGACAACGGATGGATGGGTCCTGCAGAGGCTCACAAACAATCCAGTTCCATTTAAAAAGGGTAAAACTGTAAATAAGCAGTGCAATGTGAATCACACCCACAAACGGAGGCGTGAAAAGTCTGCGCTGTGAGTTCAGAGGTAGTTTCCGCTGAACCTCCCATTGGCTGACGGACTTTCAAAGACCCATTCAGGCACAGCCCTGTGTGGCGCATCTGCTCCGGGATTTGGGTCTCTGTTACCGCGGCTCCATCCCATTCAGGCTCCACGTCATTCTCCCGGAGACAACGGCCGTCGCTTTGAGATCTCAAGACCTGCTGACTCTTGATTAAAACCTTGGCATGAACAGCTTTCTTTTTTTTTTCCTTTAACGCCAGTGAATGAGGGCACGGTAGCCAGAACGCAGACCACGCTTACCATTCGGTCAGAGGTGGGGGGGGGGGGGCAAGGGGGGAGTCGACGGTTGCAATTTATCCATTTCCCTATTTATCTCTGTGACCCGAATTAATCCGTAACCTTCCGGACCCCCGTCTTCACGGCAGGCTTTTAATTTCGCCGCACAATTATGCCGCGTATTGATAACGGCCATTAGCATATTTATGATCGCCGATTTCCCAGTTATTGTTTGTGCCGCACATTAATCTTCATCGGCGGCTCGTTGGCTGACAGCTCAATCTACTCCGCCATCTCCGGGCCGCGTCCGCGTCCACCACAGCCATTGTGTCCCCGGTAAATAAACGGCGTCGGCATGCGGAGAAGAGGGGGTGCAGCGGGCCCACCCGTGATTGACGTGAACTCGCGGCTGCTAATCAGCCACACTGCCCCAAAACTCCCCCACCCCCTGCTGCCACTCCAGCTGGGCGGGGTTGGGCTTCTCAGCACCATCATTGTCTCTCGCAGTCCCTCCACGCTGTGGCAGTCGATTGTTGTAGCCCGCCCCCCCAGCCAGTGATGCCTTCCCCCTAACACCACCCCCCGCCCCCCCCCAATGAGCTTTTCCCGTGGTGAAACTGAGTAAATGAATTTTCAAAAACTGGCACAGCCAGCGAGGGGCACCGTGGACCGCAACGGCTACAAGGCTCATCTGCCCCAGACCAGCCGTGATTACGTGTGCTGTCACTTTACACGCCACTGAGTGACAGGTAGCTGATTGCACGCTGATGGATGTCTGGACGGCATCCAAGTTCTCCGGGACCCCCCCCCAAGCAGAACAGCCCTGGAGAAAAAAAGGGGGGGGGGACTGGCATATGTCAACAGCTCATCCAGAATTACCACCATGAGACGGAGCCAGGCTTCAGGGCTAACCAGCACAGGGGGGAGAGGAGGAGCACCTGCCGTATCAGTCACCGTGGCTGCCGGTAACACCGGCAAAAAAAGTCATGGCGTTGTCCCTTGATAACGGCCCAGCGTGGCCCAATACTGTATCTGTTGTGTAATCTTAACTCGTTATGGAAATGCATACATCTCAGGGCAAAGGCCAGAGATGGGCCGGGGGGGCGGGGGGAACGACTCCCCAGAAATCAATATGGAGAGCCAACAGGTGGAAGGGAACACGGCTGGATTCAGAAAGTGGGCCAGGCACCCAGTGATACAAATTTATAGATATTTAATGAGGATGATACTGGATTACAACCTTATATGTTCAAAGTTTTTATAGGAACATTATAAATTTGGCACAATTTCAGTAAAATTTACCCTTTAATGTTCAGCTGAAATTTCTTTTTTACTCTAACAGAACGTGTTAATGGCAGTTTTCAGTCTCCATTGTCTGGGGCCTATTCCATAAAGTCCCCCCCTCCACCACCCGCAAAAAAAAAAAAAGTATTTTATTGACGGTATCAATCTAGTATAATGCACAAAAACACGATTGTTGATTGCTTTATTTTAAAATCCCACTGAGATTGTTACATCTCACATATAAATCACATTTCATATTTCCCTCCACTGAATCGGCAGCTTTAACTGTTACAAGATATATGCTAATATATTTAAATATTTTATAGCAGTAGTAAAATTTGAAATCCATAATTTGTTAAGGTTTTCCATGTGAGAAAGCACTAAAAATGCCAGCAATGAATACAGATGCAGAGTTTCTCTTTTTAAAGATGTGTCATGAATGAAAAGAACTTCTAACATCTTTTAACTCCTTTATACCTTGATAGAAAGTGTCAAAAACAATTATAGCAGAATTATAACAGAAAAACTAACTTGTGCTGACCTAACTAAGGCCTTGTCCATACATACAGGAGTATTTTTAAAACGATCTTTTTCCTGTTTCCAAAGAGCATGTAAACAGTGAATGGTGCACACTCTGATGTAAAAAATCAAAGACTCTGTTTTTCCCGTCTACACATTAACGTTGAAAATGGAGATTCCGAAAATTGTCACACTGGACGGAGTTTTGCAATAGCTCCGTTTTCAGTGACCTAAAACACTGTTTGCGTGTGGACGAAAGTCCGAAACGCATAGAAAAAGCTACGTTTATAAAAGCACCGTTGTCCGTATGGACAAGGCCTAACATTGTAACACCTAGTCTCCTGACAAGTCATGTGACTCTCGAGGCGCATGCATATAGTAAAATTAATCTAATTAATCTAAACATTTCCGTGCTAGAGAAGGACACTATATAGCTTGTTTAACCTCATCCCATGCTGGGTCTAACGAGGAGAGACCCCCCGCCAAATTGTTATCCACAGCAACCAAACCCGATGAAGCGCGTATACATCTGGATGTGTAATTTAAGCAATATAAGACGTGGCGGTTTCGTTAATTAGACACGCAGCCCGCTTACTTATCGCCCCCTTTCAGGACTCCCAATGAGCGCCCGGCTCAGCTTTCCCGAAGACAGTTGTGGGGCCAGGTAGATAGCAGCAGGTACCGCCTCGGAGGAAGGCAACACGCCCGGCTCCGCTTACACCGCGAGATATTTAGCGCTTCACCAGCCACAGTCGCCCCCATCCCGCCGGGATCCTTTACTATTCGGGGCCGACAGGGCTGCTAAATCACACACGAGAAGGCGCACTGACACCCCGATAAAAAGCCATCCATTTCCCACATTAATTCACGCTTCTCTTGTTTTGAGTTCCCGTAATAAAGTATCAGCTAAAACGTGGCCACCTCACACCAAGAAATAAAAGGGAAATATGGAGCATGTGGCGTGACTCCAGCTCGATCGCCAGATGTGGGGTGGATAACGCATAATGTGGGGTGGACAGCATAATGTACCGAAGGGACCCCCCTACCCTATTGCCACCCCGGCAAAATCATCGGGTCCAGTCTGGCCACCCTATTACATATGGTCTGGCTACGCTGTAAATAAACGCACTGATAAGGGCAGTGCTTGAAGTGGGAAAAAATAAGTGCAGGAACTCTAATTTTCCGACAGATCGGATCAGTTTCAGTAAGTGCCGGAACGCAGAAAAAAGTGACGGAACCCAAAAGACGAAAGTACAGAAGTTCCGGAACTGCGTTCCGGCCCACTTCAAGCACTGGATAAGGGTCTTTCTGGTTCAGCCCCCGTGGTCCTTTCGTGCTGACAACCGCTTACAAGGAGCGGATTTCCGATTTTTTTTCACCCGTGTTCTGCGGACTGAGTATGCAAATAAAACCGCAGCGTTCTGGTCATTTGCTGGTTTGGTCATTCAGTTCCGAATTACATGACTTTAAAGTTGGTAAATGATTCTGTACAAGTACCCATCGTGCAGCGTGGGGACTAAACTGCACGATTAGTGAGAAACAAAATCCACAGTAGGCGGGGTCCATGGTGTAGCCTCTCTTCCCATTGGACTAAAGTAGTCGTGATTGACAATGCACGCAGCATTTGACAGCTCTTTTGCATGCAAATTGGCGATTAATATAGCTGACGGGATTATATTCAGAAAATGCAGAATCTGTCAAACGTGAAATGCATGAAACAATTGTGCTTTTCTATTTGCACTAGGAAATCCCTCCCCTACTTAACAGCTGATCAGCCCCTGAAAAAAAAACACACTGTGCCCATCATTCCCCATGGCTACCCAGGTTTCACCACACTTCAGGGGAAACTGTGGCTCATTTCACACCCCTGACCTCTAGGCACCATGGGATAGAGTCATATGAGCAGGTCTGGCCAAGGAGGAAAGCGAGGGACAGGTGACAGACTCAAACAGGCCAGCCCAAGCGACCACTCTTTGAAAGTCAGAATTTAAACACCATAGCAGGAAAAAAAATTCTGTAGCCATGAAATCAACCGTCAAGTCCGAGCCTAAACAAGAATGAATTGCATGCCACTGTATTCCTGAATATGGATGGCATGACAATAAAGCCCGCTTGACTTGACCATAAAAAGTGGGTGAAGACCTACAGAGTGTCACTTTATTATAACAGATCACAGCTAGTTGAAGGAGGGGAAAAACACTTATTAACAGAGAAGAACGTGTATATTATATATCCAAGGTATTCACAGCAGAAGAAACATTTCCTAACAACCTCAGAGGAAGGACTCTGCTCTTGTCCCTTGTTGTCCCGTTCCAGCCACAGTCAGATCGGCACCCGATCAATTAGGTTTGTCTTCCCACCTCCTCTAAAGGGGGCTGGATGCCTTCATTAGCCAGCCGAGCAACGGCTCGCCTGGACCGTTGCTGGGGATGGTCAGGAAAATGCACAGCATCCGTCTCCAGGGGGATCATTCTGCCACAACGCTATTCTGAGAGACGTATCGATAGAGCTGCTTCGAGAAGGCGTCCGAGGAAAACTTCTGCAGGACGCGCCTCCTGCCCGCCTCCCCCATCTCCCGACGGAGCTGCGGGTCATTCACAAACTTCTCCATGGCTTCGGCAAAGCTCTCCGGCCGAGGCGGGCACAGGAATCCCGTCTCTCTGTCGGAGACAGATTCCAGAGGGCCGCCGGAGTTGACGGCGATGACGGGGCAGCGCGTGTACATGGCCTCCACCGGGACGATGCCGAAGTGCTCATCGCTGGGCGTGTAGAGCACGCAGGCGCTGTGGTGCAGAAGCGACACCTTCTGCCGGTCCGATGGCGAGCGCAGGAACGTCACGCAGCCCTCCAGGCGCAGAACCGACGCCAGGGCCTTCAGCTCGGAGAAATGCTCCACGTTCTCCGCCACCCGCTCGTCATAACCGCCCGCCAACACCAGGTGGACTTGCCCCCGCTGCTCTGGGGCCAGCCGGGCCAAGAGGGCCCCCAGTGCACGCAGCGCCAGCGGGAGGTTCTTCTTACGCTCGTAGCGGTTGATGGAGAGGAACAGCCAGCGCTTGTCGTCGGGCACGAGGCCGTCGACCTCCTCCAGCTCCCCATCGAAGGTCGCCGGGTTGAGGGAGGGGTACAGGACGTCCGTGCGGACGCCCGCCAGACTGGTGAAGGTGCGCTTGAAGACACCGGCTGTAAAGCGACTGTTGACCAGCACACAGTCCGCCATGCCCGTGGTGATCTCCTCCAGCAGGTCAATGGGCGCCCTATAGAGCCTCTTCAGGGCCGAGTGTCGCTGGGTTAGCAGCTGGTCAGGGTAGTGGCAATAAAACAGGACCCTCTTCCTCTGACGTGCCAGCCGCAGGACGGGGATGCAAACGGACACCTGGCGGCGATAAGGATACAACCGCTGAAAACAGCCCCAGAAGTGACCCCGGGGATATACTGGAGCCAAGAGCTAGGCAGGGCTAAAAAAAGGCCTTGAGCAAAGAGGTTCTGAATCAAATACAAATAGCTCTGTACCAAAAATAAGCAAAAGGCCTGCTATCTACCAAGGGACATCCAGAACTCTTTGTGATTTATGAGTGAAGGTTGGAAACTCTGCGGCTGAACCTTGCGCATAAGGCGCACACTGTTCAAGGGAAGAGTCTCACCTGGTCACAGAAGACCACGTCGAACTCCACCCCACTGAGGAAGATGAGGTACAGGGCCACGTAGACCATGCGCACGTAGGCGCACAGGGCGTGGAAGTAGCCGAAGATGCTGGTGGGCAGCCAGTCCCCCGCGCACTCCACCGGCAGCTCCGGGTCACGGGTCTCCGGGAAGCAGTGCCGGGGGTCGTAGTGTGCTGTCCAGATCTGCACGGCACAGCCACGGGAGCGCAGGGCCACGGCCGCATCCACCACCAGCCGCTCGGCACCCCCGATGCCCAGGTCGGGGTGCAGGAAAACGACCTTCACCATCCTGCGAACCAAACACCCATCAGCACTGGAGTTTCCTCACAACAACCTCACTGGGAGGACCTACTGCACCTTAAAGGCTGAGAAGACCCTACTTTATTTAAGACCTTTAGTTAATGTGCTTTATGTATTAGCAGTGGAATATGTTAGAGATGTCTTTTCAGTAGATCCAGGAGACACTGAATATTTAATGATCACAGGACAGAGTATCTACATGTAATTCAAATATCATTCCACTATCCCGCATTCTCTAGAAAGACCACATATCAAGATGCATTGTCCTACTTCATTCATTCATTCATTCATCTAAATTATTTAATTATTGGGTTAGGTTGGTGGCAACCTCTTTCACAGAACAACTGTTCGGGTTCACCTGCAGAGGACTGCTCACCAACACTGCTGAATTATCATGGCGAGATTTGGGGAGGGTGACAACTTTGCAGAAACCAGATACAAGTAGTATTCTGCAGCCTAGCGAATATAATTCGCCATTGAGGGGGTCACGATTCCTGATGACAGATTGACTGACTTATCTAGCATCCTAGATCATTAACCGGGACTCACCCCACTTCTAATTAACCTCTAACTTTTAAAAGCAAAAGGGTGAGCTTACTATCCTTATTTACAGAATGCGCATTATTAAATACCCACGCCATTCACCTCATAACAACTTCATTTATTTATAGCACAGAATGAAGTGTATTCAAGTTTGCGATATAAGCAGCTTTATAAAAACTTACCCTTCGTTCCCTTTCGCAACGACACGTTAAGCGACGTTGGCAGATAGTGACACTTCAAACTTCACACGACATAAGGCATTACACTACGTACTCACAGTATCCATCATGGCTCAAGTCTTTCATAGGCTGCAAAGAGACCAAAGCGCTTAGCTAGAGCCTAAATGACGCCAATTTCACCCATCCAAGATCGGACCAACGCAAAGGGCAAACGTCACTGCTGTACCGGGGGCCTTTTGTTACACATCATCTTATTCTGAGCTTGTGTCTATAATATTGCCTGTTAGATAAACATACACTTTTTTTAAATAATCGTTTATTTTTCATCATTTATAGTTATACGTTAATAATAAACATATATACAAAATTATTGTACAGGCTAGTAAGATATTTTTTAACTGAACGCGAGAAGAGTTTAATAAAAATGCAGGCACAGCTTCAGACACCTACATAGGTCCTACCTTGTGTTGTCGTGTTCCTCTTGCATTACAGTCATTTCTTCTCACTTTTTCTTCAGTCAGAAGTAGGAGTTCGGTTTGCTGGTGGTGCTGTTTTAATAAATTTAAGTACATTGTACGTCTTTGAGATCTTCAGATAGTACTGAAAATGGTGAGAGTTGCATTTAAATTACTTGTTGTGTGAATGTGTTTCGTTGTAAGTGGCTTTTCATTATCCCGTTTGGTTTTTAAGCTGTGCTCCATATTCTCTGGCCGAGTGGTACGTTGGCTAGTTTGATACTTCTTGTCACTAAACACTAAGTATTTTCTTGATGGCACTGTGTCGTCAAACATTAACGGCTTGTTCTCTCGCCGGCTGCCTTTGTACGAATTAACGGTCTGTGCAAAGACTAGATGGCAACCATGTTTGCAGACGTGGCTGTTTTAACATGGCCAGAAGCAAACTAGCGGTACCAAATGCCGACATGTCCGCCAAACATGGCCTGCCTTTATATTTCCTGAACAGTTATTTACCGGGGGTGATTTTCTGTTGCTGGGTTTGCTCGAATCTTATGGTGCGTTCCATTTACCTCGTAAGTCGTAACTCGTAACTGGGAATGACGTCACACGAGTTCACGGCGTTCCAGAAACGTGTGTGACGTCATTCCCAGTTACTATAAGATTCGCGCAAACCCAGCAACAGACAATCACCCCCCGGTAAATAACTGTTCAGGAAATTTACGAGTTACGAGTACAAATGAAACGCACCATTAAAAAGGTATGACATAAAACTTTGAAAGTAATCAGATCCGATATTAATTTGGTATCGCGCTATACTATATTTCGATGTTGCACGATTAATGCCTAGAATGGGTAAAATAGTACTTTCTTTAATTGTTGCATTCCCCTACAGCCTGGTCCTGCAGCGAGCGCGACAAACGTAGGCGCCTCCAGCCGCTCCCCCAGCAAAGCCGTGGCCCCCAGAGCCGCTGGCTCCACGGTCAGACAGAGGTAATACGGGTCTGCGGGGAACTTGGGCGGTAGTCTGCCACCCCTAATCACCCTGCAGGCTGGGAAACGCAGCATAGCCTTTGGTGGCCTGGACATTGCCGTCAGCTGAATGAACTATGCCTTTTAAAACGGTGCCGATGTGCCCTGTGCAGGAAAGCAGCCAGCAGCGGCACTAGGACCGGGGGCCGCTCTACCGCGTCGGCAGGCACGGGGGGCATGTGGCGCTTCTACACGGAGGATTCCCCAGGGCTGAAAGTGTAAGTCTGACCATCTCTCAACTCCTACACCATGTCTGTAAACATTAGGAGGCAGGCCGATGAACTGATCGCTCCTTTGGTTTAATCATAGGAGTGAAAGATAATTAATGGTAATTTACCCTCATATTTGTCTGAGGCTTCTTAAATTAGTGTAACCGGAATTGATGTTAGAATTGTAATTGAATACAAATGATAGGTTTGATGGTTGTATGAGAGGCAAGAGACAATCTATGGTGAACTTGAAAGTGAAAGGTGAAGTGAACTTCGTGGGGGTCTGGAGCCTCCATTGTCAGGCCAGATGGTATTACTTGTTTTGGCGAGGAAATGTTGGGCGAGTTGTTTATGTAAAATAAATGTGGGTTTGAAGTGTATCTGGATGCTAAGTGCTGTTTGTAGAAGTTCATGTGCAGTTCTGGTTTGGGACAGCCTGCACTGAGTGCTGTAAGTCGCTGTGAGGTCCACCATATGTGAAGGTATGTGTCTGTCAGTAACTTTTGAGGCACTGTGAGCAGTAAGAAGGATCTGTTGCACCGTTCCGGATCAGAGCCAGGACCCTTCACCTCTCCATCCACCTTATTCCCACCTCTCCATCCCAGTTTCCGAAACAGCGGGGGCGAAGGGTTTACTTTTCTGCCGACCTGCTTCTTCCAGGTGCAATTAGAGGTTACCTCAGCAAAGGTCGCATCAATTAGAGGCGACAGGAAAGGCTGGTGAGCAGCATTGCTGTGGTGATGCCTGGTGACGGGCCCCTCCTTTAATGTCCCCGGGGCTGGCTTGCTTAAGTCTTAATTAGTGTCCTCATGTGAGCCTTTCTTGTTTGGGCTTTGAGCTGGTCTAGGTGTTCAGGGTCTGCTTTGTACCTGCTGCCTGTTGGTCTGCTACCCCCAGAACAGGTTGGGCTTGGTACCTCATGGATCAAATCATTCCCATCTGGACTGCTTGGGTCAGCTGATGCTTGAGTCTCCATGAGACACCGCACATGTTGTATGGGTCTTCTGAGTGAACAAGTGTAACTGTGAAACGACTCACAGCTGTTTTATTAATGGTTTGTAGTCAGAACCAGTTTCTGCCCCTTGTTCAGATCCTGATGTCTTCCATGGGACTAGTCTCTGTACCTCCCGATCAATGGGCCTCCTCTAGAGATGTTTCGTGTCTAGCTGACAGGAGAGCCTTTTTGATGCGGGACTGAAGAGTCACAGACCGTTCTTTCCACACCACTTGCCTAATACAGCAGTTCAGCCCAACCACCCCCCTATGAGGGGCTGCTGTCTTAGAAAACTACTGTTGCAGGCTTAACTTAAAATCCTTCCTAGTCTATCTCCAGCCTCGGACAGAGATTTGCATATTTCCCTTTTTTTTTTCCTGAAGCCCGCTTCATTCACTGCATCCCATAGTCTACATTTTTTAGCCCTGCTCAATCACTCGAATAGATGTTACGGAGGTATGGCCTGTTCCGTCACCTGGCTGTGCAGACTTTTATATTTTGTCTGCTGGAGTTTGCTACTTTAGGGCAGCTCAGCTTGACGAGTTCCACGTGACCTCCACTAGGGGTCCCTGTGCAGCTGTCACCTGTCAGTTTCTATGGGTTCTTGCTTATCTCACTACTTTGACCAGCAGATAAGCAGTGCTTTTCTTTTGGAGGCCATTCCATCCATCCATCTACCCTGAGTCAACTTTAAGTTTAACTTTAAATTTGAAGCTGAGATTTAATCGAGCATGTGGTTTGAGATTTTTGCCTGTATGTGTCACCTGGTGTCCGTTCCATGGTGACTGTACTCATGTGGCTGTGTCTCTCTACTGCAGGGGCCCCGTTCCTGTCCTGGTCATGAGTCTGCTCTTCATTGCATCAGTTTTCATGCTTCACATCTGGGGGAAGTACACTCGCTCATAAAGGCCCCCCAGACATTGAACCTGGACCAAAACTCCTCCCACAGATCTTATTGGCCACAATGTGTCTGGCCCCACCTTCAATTCGCATCACTTGGGCTGTGTACACAAGGCAGATTCTGCCACAGCCTTTGCATAACTTAATGTGTCAGTTTTATGAAGTCTCCCTCATCAGTTTTCTGTTATCTTTTTGTAAACTTCATTTGGACAAATGTGAAATACTGTACAATAAAGTGGTTCTGGAACCTGGGTGGCGTTGAATGCTGTGGAATGTTGTCGGTCCCTATGGTGGTCCCTCCATGGTCTGTCTACCTGCAGGGATGGTACTCTGAGAACCACATTCCGAAGATACCTGCTGTACTATGATGCCTCCGTGGCATTCCTGACTCTGGTGCCACCTACGGCGCTGCTGCCTTTGCCATAGCTGGCTGTTGTAGGTCATGTGAATTTTTAATGCCTGTGGTTTCGTGAGGAGGTTTTGAACGGAAACCTAACACATCTTATATTTGATATCCACTACGAAAATTCCGCAAGCAAAGCCTTACTGGGTTGGGTGTCGTCTTTGCTTATGTATCAAGTATCTGTCACCTTTTTCCTCATCAAAAGCAAAATGGGTGCATAGTGTGGAAGGGGTAAGGGAGACGGACGGGGTGGAAGTCACAATGCAAAAATCCAATGTGAATTCTGGACTTTTTTTTTTTCTTTTCTTTCTCTCCTCAAAGCCTAAATCCTGAATTGGGGTCTGATACAGATGGCCTATGGTCCGTGTGTTGCAACCCCAGACTTCTGTTTCTGCTCTGGCAGAGTCTCTCTTTTGGGTTGCAAGCACACAGCTGTGTTCCGCCAATGCTGTGGTAATGTGGCGGGCCTGCCAGCCAGCCAGTGCCCCTCAGCCATTCTCTGGATCTCCCACTTCCTGCTTTAGCAGCAACGTAACATGTGGATAAAGCCTGACACCTTCTGCCTGGTTACAGCTGAATCTTAGAAAGCCAAGCTGCTGGGTATGGCTCTGTGTTCCCATGAGCGATCGGGGGCTCGCCACTTCCTTCGGATCCGGGACTAAACGTGTTTAATGAGGTTGACTTTTGGCTGCCGGCCAGCAGCTGAACTAGAGTCCCCCCAGAATTGGAGAAGCAGTGCACCCCTGAGTTATCTAGCTAAAGACCTTGGTCCCCTGGTGGGGACCACAGCATCACCTCCATGTCTCTGTGGAACATACTAGAACTTCTCCATGTCCATCTCTAACTTTTGTCGGCTTATAGCTCTCACTCACTTATTTTCGTACCACTTCTGAAAGTTGGGGGATACCATCTGCCCTGTAGGAGGTGCTCCATACTGTTTCTGGAAGCTGGGGGATACCGTCTGCCCTGAAGGAGGTGCTCTATACTGTTTTTTTCCCCCTAAATCATTTTCTGTCAGAGATGCCTATATAATTGTGTTTGATTTTAAATTAAAGGTGAACAGGTTTGACAACATGCTCTGGATTTCACATTCTTATTTCAGGAGTTGATTTTTTGTTTGTTTTGAGGGTAAAGAACATTTACAGTACTGTGAAGCCAACCACCAGGCTTCTTTTAGAGACACTCGAATGAAGACATGCTCTGTTTGCATTACTGAGACCCTCTTGCTGGAAGCAGAAAAAAAAATTTAAAAAAATGAGGAATCATGCCAGCTGACAGGTGTTGCCTTGTAGGGACTTTGCCACTGTACAGAGCAATCTAGAAGACGACACCGATTTGTTTAATTGACTGTGTGGCCCGTGTCCATAATTCACTGGGCTCCCGTAACTCACTACTCCCCCCGGATCGGCCTGCCCTGCACTCCCCCCCCATCATCAGGCACTGGCCCACGGCAGGGGAAAAACTGAATGCCCACACAATTACAAATGGATCGCAGTCAGGTGTCATCCTTGGAAAACAGATCTTTAAAATGGGCTGAATAGTTGAAGTCAGGGTGTTTTCTTCTACCCTGTGATGAGCACAGACGTGCCGGGGCTGAGCTCTGGCTGAACACCACCTTCCGTTTTTCCACCTCTGTACCGAGGAGCCAGGAGGTACGATCTGTTACCGCCGATCAGTGGCATACTTGAACCTCAGACCGTTTCCATGGCAGCGCCTCTTACCGCCAGGACGTGACTGTCACCCCTTAAGGCTCCATAGCTCCACCGCTGTCTGCTTTATTTTCATCTGATTCTTCCACCTGCAGTAAATACGTCTTTGAATACATGGATACTCGACTGGAGCGATTCGGGTTAAGCTGCTCACTGAAGGGTACAACAGCATGACTGCTCAGGAGACTGCCTGGAGTTAAGTCTACGTCTATCGACATTGTACTGTCGATTAAATATTAAATAATACTGAGAAATAAAGCAGGAGAAAGATGGATGGCGCGTGGCACTCTTGTATTGGCCGATGCTATTTAAATTTGAAGGCTGCCTTAAAATTCCAGTTATCAGAGTGACAAACTCCACAATGATCTTGGGTGGGGGGGGCTGAAGTTGCAAGTTCCCCTCTTGCACACATGAAGTAAAACATGCAGCTGAAGCATGCAGTTTCTAGGACGCAGGCCCTGCGTCGCATGCTGGGACTTCACACGCGAGATGTCAGCATGCTTTTGGTGGTGGGGGGGTTGGAGCCATCCCAAATGTCCCAGTTACGTCCTCCATTCTTGGGCCAGTTTCCGGTGGTCCGTGGCACAGCGCTCCAAGAGCAGCCTCCGCGTCGGCCCAATTTCAAAGGCAGACTCTATGTGACGTGTCCGGAGGCGGAGCCATCTGCGGGACCCGCGGCGCGCTTCAGAGGACCGCCTTCTTTTTTTTCTTTTTCTTTCACACATCTTTCTCCTTTTTTTCCCTCTCTCTCTATCTCTCGTGACTATTTCCTGTGCTGAAACCGCCAGGCGCTGAAGTGGGACGGTCCCTCTCTGAAAAAAAAACAGGTCACTGAGTGCAGCACATGGCCACGCACTCCGCCCCGTGCTTTTCATGCACGCTTGTGCATAAACATGGCCTCTGTTTACGCATCGCGAAGGCAAAGGTGTGTGTTACATCGCGTAATCACGCACTCATCACTCGGCAGCAATAACGTGCAGATACACACACACACGTGGCAGGGAGCACAGAGGGGACTGCACTGGATAGGTCAAAGGTCACAAAGCTCCTCCTTCTCACTTCCAGGAGAACCTCCCTCCGAAGGCCCAGTTCGCCGAGGAAGGAGGATCATTTTCAAGGCATTCCTACACTGGGGCACCTTTCCGATGCAGTCGCCCCGAGGGGTGACTGGGAAAACCACCCACGGGCCGCACATAGTGTTGTGGGGGGTGGGGGGGGCTACACCCAAGCAAAATAACACAGACGTTTTAAAACTTGTCCCTTTTGAAATGGGAATTAAGGCCTTTACAACATTACCGCCTACGCACCTGAGCAGCATAGCTTAGCTTTTCAGTTCTGTAGAGCTTGTTCGTCCCAGAGGTTTTGAAATCATTTCCGCTTTCACCTAGCACATGGACAAAAGGCGCTTAAAAAAAGCAGGTTACAGTTTTGCCCATTGATGTGGCTGGATGTGGTTTAAAACCTTTTTTTTTAGCGGTACAACAATAGGCCTTCGCCGTTCTGCCGTTGGTGCTGAGTGTATTTTTTTAATTATTTGTTGACAATGCTAAATTGCTTCCTGTCACGGTCAAAGGCACAGACGGTTGCAAAATCTAAGTGTGAAACTGGGCAATCAGGTTTAGGCATCAATGCGCCCCCCCTACCGCATTTAAGGATTCCTCAATACGACAAAATGACAGTAAGTATCGTTGACTGTGTTTAGGTATACCAAAAAGCTATGTCACAGCCCTCATGGAAAATATGTACATTGATTAGTCGAACAGTCTTTCATCACTGCAGAATATTAACCAAAGATTTTATGGGTCAGCTGCCTGTCTTAAGGTCAAACAGCAGCCTCTTGCTGAGACTTTAGATTGTGCTCCTTAAGTTCTTTTGAACTGTTTAAGTGAAACCGAATCAGAGGAACACAATACAGGAGGTTATTACCCTGGTGATGTTAGGCCCTCTCTTTGTTTGCATAAGGCTGAGGTCACCAGGTTGGGTCCAGCAGCGTCGAAGGTGCTCTCAGGAGCTGCGTTATCTGGGTGACAACGGCTGACCTCGAGATCTGAGGCCTCCTTTCATGAGCGATAGTGGTGCTGTGAAACCAGGCACAGGTCACCAAGTCAGGGCTCGTAACTATGATGGAGATTGAGACATCCAAAGCATTTTATATCCTTTAAATATAAGACAGAATTTCTGCAGCATTTTCGAAACAGCGCAGTGCTTCTCTCCCACGTCTCTCTGCGTTTTGTGAGTATTTTTGTGATCTTCTCTCTCTGTGTTTAGCACCACAGGGAGGCTGGATCCTGGTGTGGATCGCAGCTCCCTACCTGCATGGGGAAGAAAACAGGATTGGGTGTGTGTGTGGGGGGTATGCCCTAAAAGACCAGTAACGTTATGCAGGAGGTATGCTGGACATTTACTCACATCACATGACATCTCCGGAAACATGATTAGGGGACCCGAACGCATCCGACGGACATTTCCGCGCGAAATCGATCCATAGGCTGTTGAGCAGGTTCATTCTGTGAACTGGGGAAGCCTCGCAAAGATATTCAGGGTGAGATAATGTTACACCCTGCTAGGGCTGTGTCAGAGGGCAGTGACAGGTCTTCACTGACACCGTGATACACCAGTGGAAACATTTACACAGTGCGGCTGGGCAGGGGGGTGGGGGTTACAGGCATCTTCAGTCGCCTGCCTTCCGTGATGCCCCCCTCCCCCAGCTCCTTGTCTTTGCCGCCTCCCTCCCTTACCCACTTGCCGTGGCCGTTCTGCTTGCCAGGAAACAGGTGAGTCATCTCTGTTTCACACCATAACAGGTAGCAATTCAGGGCTGCCGCTGGCTTCCTAAGATTCTGCCTTAGGGCATAAAGTAAAAAAAAGAGAATAGTCGTAATAACACATTATGTGCTAGTTGGTTGTTTTAATTGCATTACTGTCTTTTATCTTTTTAAAAATGACGATGAAAGTACCTCAGCAATTCTTTCGGGAGATGCAAGACTGAACAAGAAAAATGCTGATCTGCGAATGTTATGAGGTTTGACCCTGATAGCTCAAAGAAAACTGTCCCCTAATTTATTTGATGAAAAAGTGTATCAAAATGCAGGGTGATGGTGATCTTGGCACCTGTGCCTGGCAGCAGTGTGCCCAGTACAGGGGACACCAGTCCTTTACAGATGACTGAAAGCATCTAGGATAAGTGCTCCTATTAAATGTAAAGTCAATCGCGAGTCCATTTCATCCTCTGTTATTTAACCTGTGAAATAATGAACTAACAAATGTAAGCATGTTACGTCTGATGTGTTCACAATCAGAGTAGACTACAGGGCAGTGTTTCCCAATCCGGTCCTCGGGGACCCACAGCTGGGCCACATTTTTGCTCCCTCCGAGCTCCCTGCCAGACAGTGCACTTTTTGCTCCTACCGGGAGCTGGGAGGGAGCAAAAATGTGGACCGTCTGTGGGTCCCCGAGGACTGGATTGGGAAACATCGCTATAAGACATTAATTGGAGGTTTTACAGTAGCGGATTCTTCCAAATAGAGTATATAACATTGAGCGCTTCCTAGGGTCGCTTTTCTCATATTGCTCTTCATCTGTTCCCCGCTCACACTGAGAAGGAGAGGAGGGCTGTCTGGGGCAGCAGGCCCTGGATTGGCCGGCTGCTTCTCCTCTTTGGATCACATGGTTGTCAGAGCATGAAAGGATTGGTGGTTTGTGGCAGGGCAGGTCTCTCAGCCTCCTCTCCCACATCGCTCTTTGCAGTGTGTGGCGGGCCAGTACAAGGCACCTCCATGGGCCAGACTCCCTGGACGCCCTGGCTGAGGACAAAATCACGGCATCCCCTGAAGGGATCACATTCAGCAGCTGGGGGGAGCTAAGCAACCAGAGATGGACCCGGGGCTTGGCTGTCGTCCCAGCCCGGGTGTCATTTGGGGGGGAGATCTGGGCCCTGTCAGAAGCGGAGGTTTCTTGGGTCTTTCCAGTGCAGTGCTGGGCATCTAAGGGGGTCCCATTGACCCCTCAACCCACACTCACTGATCAGCCATACAGCAGCAGCGGCCACTTAAAGATCAAGAGGTTTCCAAGTAGACATTACAGTCTAAACTTCCTGTTCAGGAGGGATGCTCCCCACCCTCCAAGATCTGCACATTTTGGGTAACTGGCTAACTGCGCAGTGCTTAACCGGCGCACCGCCTGTGCTCTGCAGCCGCCCACCTGGCCGCACCCGTCTCCCCATACAGTCAAAAGCATCCAATCAGGTGGCAGATTCAGCAGGGTTCTTTTCACCCAGAAACCCAGACCGTCACACTACCTCACCCGCCACCGTCAGAAAACACCCACGCAGGGCATGCGCGCCCAAATTCCCGCTACCGTATCTGAGTGCATCAGAGCAGTGCTTTTGGCTCTTTGTTCACCTTTTATGGGGGGGGGGGGATGGGTGAGGGTGTATCTTTTCATTCGGAGTGGTGTTTCCAGTCAGAGAGGTCTGTTCCATTGGAGAGCTGCAGGCCTCATTCCCAGAATTTGCAGCCTTCTAGCCTCCACCCACTGACCTGCAGGTTCCTTAGGTTAGCTATATACAGCAATAGGGGGGCGGGGCACCTAAAGCACCCAATCACAGCGCCGGAAGGTTCTCCAATGGCACGGCTCCTCATGTTTTTTCACAGTATATGTGGCAGGCTAATGCGCAAATTCCACAAGTTACATTCAGGGCAGTTATTCCTCTACCACTGCCACAGTCTTCTGAAAGCCATACGGATATGTTTTGATGTTCCCTAATGCTGTCAGTCTTTTATTGATGCTGATGGCTGTAAGACGCAGTAAGTTTATTCGCTCAGATTTTGGTACAACACAAAGGGACTCCCCTACCACGATGACGGTCACCCCCCCCCCCCCCCACCAGGGTGTTTTCTGCTCGCTGACTCTGCATGCTCCTTCTCCCGGACAGTGACGTCCACAGATCGCTGAGTGGGACCCCTGTGATTCCTCGCAGGCCCCATGTCGCGGCGTGACCCGGGAGCGTGGCCGGTAGCGGCTGTTGGGGGTGAGGGGGGTTTGGCGGGCTGGTGGCGGGGCTCCGGTTTCGTTAAAGCCCCCTGTGAGCAGACTCACTTTCACCCATGTTATTTTTAGCTGGTATCTTTTCCATTCCTTGTGCAGCGCAGCACAGTCAGGAGTGGCGAGGCAAGTATGCATGCCCCCCCCCCCCACCGCGCAGGCCATGACGCCGCCAAGGGGGGTCGCCCCGTACGTGTGGCCAAGTCATGCACTGTACGAGAGACGGCACTAAAATTAGAGCCTGGGTACAGTTGAGGCCGACCCACCGCATGATGCTGCAGGCACGTGAAATGTGGTCTGGCGTCTGGGCCACGGGAGGCTTGGTGGCTGATGTAGTTGGATCAGAAATACTAAATAAAACTTTCATCTGGCCAGAATCCCCCAGATCATTATTATAATTGTAGCCTGAACCTGGCTGCCTCTGGTCCCCATTTTATTTGGCCAATCATAAAGTTTCCCTGAGTTTATATTTCTTAACTTTGTTGGTCCCCGCTCTGAATGTCTGTGAAGGACAGTCCTCTTCAGGGCTGTTTTTTTTTGCGATCTGGTCTCTGGGTCTGCATCACCCACATAATGATAAGGGGGTGATTAGGACTGCTGGAGTTATAAGAATTATTTAGAGATTTGACTGTCTAGTTTATGGATCGGTTTATGTATTACAAACTAATCCAGCATATTGGTGTAAATGCTTGTGTTCCAATTGGTGGACTGATTCGTGATCTTTCACGCTGCGATCCTGCATTGTTCTTCCAGCCATACAGGGTTTTTCCGGCACCGCCTGATGCCCAGACAGGGCACAAAACGTCTCCATTGGGTGTGAGCTGCCCAGGCAGCCAGTCAGCCAATCGATTCCCTCCTCTTACAGCCAATCAATGTGATGGATCTGCAGTCTCTATTTGTTCTGGTGTCAGTATGAGCTTAGAAATCCCCCCTTTCTCATGTCTGTCTAGATCAACACTGCGTGTTTGGTGGAGCAGGGAGGGGGGCATCATTGATCCGTAGAAGTGGACAGTCTGAGAGATTGTCGCACATGAAATGTACCCCCCCGCCCTTTTCATGCGGGGGCTGCCATGGGACTCAGCCGGGTGGTCATAGGCATCTCCAGCCCCATTCAGCACTCCTCATTACCTGCGGCCACCCCGCCCCCGGCCGCGGGCTCTCCAATTAAAATTGTTGCTCTATAACAACACCAGGGGGGAAGCGTGTGGGGGTCGCCAATCCTAATCAAGGCCATCTCCATGAGAACCCCGTTATCTCCCCCTGCTGGTGACCCTCCTGAACTTCGGCCAGATACTGGAAGGCCTGGGAGACCCCTGCAGGAAGCAGGCACCAGAGGCCCAGGGATCAGGTCCGAGAGAACCTGGAACATTCTATCCACATTGACGTCAACATAAAGAATCCTTGGTATTTCTCTGTACAGATATAAACACAAATTGGAAAGTTTATTACTGCAATCGTGTGGGAAACCGCACCCTTGTTTGCGCAATGATGTTGTATCAAAGATGTGGTATGATGCAGGCTTCCACGTTCAAAGATGCGGGACTTATAGATTCACCCTAAGCGTAAATTTGTTGCAATTACAATTTTTTGTTCTGCAAGCAGTCTAATGATGGGGGGGGGGGACTAACATTTATTGTGCTGTGAGAATTATTTTCTGTAATGCTGGCACAGTGTGATTGGGTGTGAAGTCAGGAGAGGAAAAAAGGAAAGTTTTGCAACAAGATGATGACTCACTAATTATGAAATATTAGCAGATAACTTCTCAAGTAATTACAAGTACACACCTCATTTACGTTTGGAATAACAAATTAGAAATTAGTTTGACAGCTGGGAATTGGTTGATGTTTCCTCTGTCAAGTTCATGTCAGTTTTTCTGAGAGCAACATCAGAATTAAAAAAGGGTCTAGTCTGGGTTTAGTTTAAACATTTTATTGGATGGCCAAACGTAATTCAGGGTGAATAACTGGCTTAAGTGAGCAACACTAGATTGGTTTAATTGGGGAGATTAAATCAGGATAACTTTTCTGGTGCAAAATCCTGCTGAGACCAAGTGTTGTAGTACTCGACATTGGTCTTGGTCTCAACTTCTTCAGGAGCATCATCTGGTGTGCGGACCCAGAGTTTATCATTTGGATGTGCATACTTTGTGTTGGTTTTTACACTGAGACCAAACCTATGCATGCAGTAGCCATACCATTTGTTTTCCATGTCCAGAGGCAATTATGTTGAAATTTTAAGAAAAAACATCTATGGTAACACATTTTATACCAAGCTGCCTAGCCCCAAGGTGGTGCCTATGCCTCACATTTTATAGTATGTTGTATTGTAGATTCAGACATTAGTCTGTTTCTGATCTTGTCTTGGTCTCGTCCTGCCTCGGTCTTGGTCTTGTCTACTTTGGTCTTGGTCTTGTCTCTGTCTCGCTCTGTCTTGGTCTTGGTCTTGTCTAGGTCTCACGCTGCCTCGGTCTTGGTCTAGTCTCGGTCTCGATACACTCTGGTCTTGGTAATGACATGGTCTGGGTTTAGGAGGTCTTGGCTACATCACTACTGAGAACGAGTTGATAGGGATGGGGAATATTTAATCCAGAATGGGACTGTTTTTCTGGATGCAGAATAGATACTAGTGGGAAGGTGATTCATCCACATGATAATTACTTAAGTAGCTCAGATGAAACATACAACAGAAGCTTGCAGCACCAGAGGTGGGAGGTGAGACTTCAGCCCTCAGGTTTTGGGGTCACAACTTAGCTTCATCTGGAGCCTGTGCACAGATGAGGTCATGGGGGAGGGGATCTTTTTCCAGAAGGCCGTGCAGGATCAAGGGTGGTGAGACCAGGAGGGCTTTAGGTCGGGGTGAAGGGGCGATTTAGGCTGCACGAAAATTCCCCTGACTCCCAGCTTGCAGGCAGATGCCAGGAGATACAACCTGAAACTAGCCATATGGATGATTAATGTCTGCTTGATTGTCTACATGAATTTTTCTTGTGATGGACTTATTTTATTGTTGGCTAAATTTTTTCTTGTGGATTATCTGTAGGGGGGTAAAATAGTCAGAGAAGCAGCAAGTGAGGGCAACTCAGCATGGCGTCGGCATCCAGTAGCTGGCTGTCCGTAACGCACCAGGGAAAACTGGCAAAGAGCTTTATTTCACTTCAGACAGCCGACACTCTCGTGCCGAACGCAACGTTATCTTCTTGTACATGTCTGTGTGGCGGTGTTTGTGCATGTGTATGCTTTCGCAGGAGTGTGCGTGAGGATGGCGATGCAGTTGGGACAGTATGGAGGCGGGGCATTAAAATTACAGGTCTCTACACTGGAGGAGTAATCATGGCCCCACCTGTTCCCAACCCCTGCCCAGCTTCTCCATGCAGAAATTATGTCCGACATGCCAAGGAGAGGAATGACATCACCCCCCACCCCCAGTTCCAGGAATGTGTCACTGCCGCTCCGGTGACTCGAGACAATCCCTGACGATTCTTCCAAATGGGACAGGGCAGTGGTTAAATAAGCACCCCCTTCCACCACATAGCAATCCCAAGCGGAGCATCTACCTGAGATCAGGTGTAGTTCATCAGAGGCCAGGAAAGACCCCCAGTCGATCCACATTTTTTTGCTCCCACCCAGGTCGCTCGGAGCAAAAACATGAAACATCTGGGGGTCCTTGAGGACTGGTTTGAGAAACACAAGGAATGCTGGATAGCGACACTTCACAGTCAGGGTTGCCTGTTCCAGAGAATTTCATGTCCAGATAAATTGTGTCTGTCCATTCGTTTATCCGGGGGTTAGCCATCATGTCTATTAGCTGTTTGGCTGAAACAGGAGGGAATCGGTAGGCTGACTAGGTGCCCTGGCAGCTCACACCCACTGTAGAAGTTCTGTTAATGTCCTGCAGTGTGTGTGCATGCATGGATGAATCTGGGACTGGGAGGTGTGTCCCGTTCAGAGCAAAAGAACCACACAAAAAGTACTCGGGGGGGCCATTTCAGCACCTTTTTAATGTTTTCTTAACCACGGTTTCACCATGGCTGCAGCCCACCATGCTTTTACGCAGCTGCATCGTCCTCCGCAGCCCCTCCCCATTTGCCTGCGTCCGCTGTGCCGGTCTGGGCCTCGCAGGCGCCGACATCCGGCCCAGGCCACAGCGGGACATGGCGCACATGATGACGGAGGGAGGGGGAAGCCGCCGCGCGCGTCTGCGTGCGGAGCACTGGAACCCGCGCAGCTGGCCGCGGCAGGAACCGGGCCGCCGTCCCACGGGAAAGCTGAGAACTCACCACTGGCTTCCCAGAGGGGCCTCCAAGCGAGGAGCACAGAGAAAGAAAGAGACGAAGAGACCAAAAATAACGGTGGGGTGGCCCAGGGACACGGGGCAGGCGAAGGCGGGGCGGGCCTGTGGGCCGGCACCGCTGACGTCCATCCCGGCCACTGCAGCGCACTGGTCCCTTCTGATGTCGTCACCGGACTCCGCCGGACAGGGGCCCAGAACGTCATCATTGAGCGGAGACCGAGGGAAAGCGAGGAAGAGACGGAAACTCAGGGATGACAGCGACTGGCCACACGGCACCGAGGGCCCGACCACATGGGATGGATCGGGGGGGGTAGCCAGGCCCCGCTGGGGAGCGCGCGCCACAGGAAGCACCCTGCTCCGCCTGCCCGACGCCCCTCTGAGCCACATCCATTCTGCCTGGTAACAAACTCCAAAGGCTTTGCATTTTCTGGCGATGGCGATGATCCATTAGGGCCTAATGGGGGCTTTTTAATTACAATACGGCAGCAGCTCTTTTTCAGAAGCGGCACTTTTCAGTAATTGCTTCCATAACAGGCCATCATTTGAGCAAGGAGCCTCATAAGTAATATCATGGCCAAGAAAACAAGCCCTGGCTTCATCCACCTATCTGCTACAGCATCTTCTCCAGGCTGGATGTCATATTTTACCGGGAAATTGCACAGAACCTTAGAGAAATGAGATGGACCTTCATGCGTCTAAATGTCTCTGGTATGTATGTATGCCCCCCAACTCCTCCCCCAGTTTTGCTGTTTGCTGGGTTTTCAGTTCCATGGCAGAATGACTGATATCACAGTCTGGTTACATTTGTCAAGTAGGATGCCAGAACGAATCCCTAAATTCTGGCCATGCTACCCTTACATACTAGTGACCTTTGACCCCACTTTGCAGAGGGCATACCAGGACAGGGTCCTGCATCAGCCCTCATCTAATTGATTCTGCCGTAACTTCATCTCAATGTGAGCTGAGGAACCTCATCTGAACATCAGCAGCGGCAGGAGGTCCCAGATGGAGGACGTGGATGGACGATGTGAATGGAGGACCCAGATGGAGGACGCAAATGGAGGACGTGGATGGAGTACCCAGATGGAGGATGTGGATGGAGGACGTGGATGGAGGTCCCAGATGGAGGACGCGGATGGAGGATGTGGATGGAGGTCCCAGATGGAGGACATAGATGGAAGACGTGGATGGAGGTCCCAGATGGAGGATGCAGATGGAGGATGTGGATGGAGGTCCCAGATGGAGGACATGGATGGAGGATGTGGATGGAGGTCCCAGATGGAGGACATGGATGGAGGATGGGCCTCGAGGTCCTGCAACAGTCGGCATCTTATTGATGGAGAATGCGAACGGGGGCGTGAAGGGAGGACACGACCGAAGCTGAGGTGGGGAACTGAGAAGTCATGAAACTTGTGGATGGTCTGACACAGCACGGGGGTGGGTGGGGGTCATGCTTAGCAAGCACTGGGCGGCTAGTCTGCTGGCTGTCTGTTCTGCAGTGATAGACGCGGGGGTTGGTTCAGGTGACTGTCTGGTGGCAATTAAAGTGCATCTTCAGACATTAGGTTTAAGGTCATGGGTGTCTGGGGAGCACCCCCACCCACACACAGGGGGTTCAGTTAAGCCCCCCCCTTCACCACCAATAATTTACCTTGCAGTAAATAGACAGATGGATGGATGGATGTGCTTTCAAGGTGAAACAGATTGACACATCTGTTAGTGGACAGCATGTAGAGTAGACGTTAAAAATATTAAAAGGTTAAAGGGCAAATAAAAAAATACTAGGAACCTTAAGCTAGGAACTTAGGCTGAACTTAAGCTTAAACTAGGAACCTTCTTTGCTTGAGTACTTGGAGGTGTCATGCTTTTGTAACCTTGTATCAACATACTATGAGGGTTTCAATATAAACCACTCCAGAAAAATAAAGATTATTCAGTAAAGAACTCTATCAATGGCTACATCACCACTAAGAGTAGTAATGGCTGAATAGCAATAAGACAGGAACTAGACTTTGTTAGCTCATCTTGTGCTTGGAGGACCCCTTCACTGTCTGGATCCTGATTTAACACTACTACAGAGCAGGGCAGAACCAATTCCAAGGAAAAAAGCTGAATATAAACATGTATAATATAAACATTAAGGATCTGATCCTTAACTATTCATAATCTATGACTAATCGATTTGTAATATATTAGCAAATAAAAAGATTTATTTACAATAAAATTTGCCAATGTATTACAAAGATATTTTACTCCTGTGTCACAAACTATTTACTAAAGTGCTTGTAAATGTTTGTTAAACGTACTCATTTTTGAGTATGCTTAATTGTATATTTACAGCTGATTTACAAGCTGTTGTGCAAATACCAAGAGCAAGATATGATTGCAATACATTTCTAAATTTGCTTGTGAATGAATATTTCTAATTTTTCGGCTAATCTATTTCCAAGTGATTAGTTTACGGAGTAGACCTTAAACTAAAGTGTCACCACATTTATGTATTTATTTGACTGACACTTCTGACCAAAATAACACAAAAGTGATGAACGTGGTCACATGAGTCTCAGCACATTGAGGTCAAAGTTCGCAGTACATGCACACATTGTCTTTTTCTCAATCAGCTGCGTGTGTGTCATGAGGGCAATGTCGTGGGAGAATGGGTAGCCGGGGGTGTCAGACTGTCAGCCGGCCACGGTACATCCTGGCCCAGGGTCCTGTCAGCTGCCGCGATTAAGGAGTCACATTATGCACGGCATAAGAGGACCCGCACCTCTCCAAAAATGCTGACGTTCATCCCAACAATTTGGAGCCTTCCCAGATGGGCTGAGGGAGGCCACGTAAAAACAAGGGGTCACATGATGCACAGGCCGCGTGGCCACATGCTGGTGACACACGCCGTTACCCCTGAAAAGTGGGACGCCATGTTTAAAAATAGCCTTTGTCTAAAAGCAGACGGGCAGTAAAAATAGTCTGACACTGTCACTTTACTCTTGGAGTGGCTCAAGTTATACCAACACCACCCCCCCCACCCCCGACACCCTCACACACCCACCTGCCACTCACCAAACTGGAATCAGCCTAACTCCAGCCAAATAGCGCCAGTCGTGTTGAGTGGTTTTGCGGTTAAGGGTCACGTCCTGCACTGTTAGTGCACATTGCTGCAAACTTGAACTGGCTTCCTGGTCCTCTGTGTGAGGGAGAGGCTGGAGAAGACCCAAAATGCAGGCATCTGTGGCAGTCTGTCAATTTAGAGTTCAGAATGATAGATTTATTATTGATATTAGTGTCCATTTATGTTCTGAGACATTGAAAGTACATACTGGTGCTTTGAGCCGGATGTGAGCTCTGTAACTAGCAAAGTTCCAGGCATCATGTGACAAGCCTAATGGATCATTTCCTGTGCTTAGGGGGTGGGGGGGCAGCTTTATCAACTGCCAAACAACTGCCCCTCAGCCACAGCGGTCTGTGGGCATTGACCTGGGTGAAAAATGATAGCAGCAGGACCTGTCCTGAATGATACCCCCCTATGTCCCCCCCCACTCCCGGTCCCGGTCCACCTCAGTCAGGAGCTCCTGTTTTCTGCCCTTCTGGATCCTTCCGGGCCAGATTCTGGCAGGGAGGCCCAGGCTGTTACCACTTCCTCCAGCTGACAAATGCCGGTAACTTCTGAATATGAAGTATAAGTTTCCGTCCAAATTTTGGGGGGTGGGTAGTTCCGTTGGACCTTGACACAGTCATTCTGAGCGCTCAGAGCCCACTCCAGCCGCAGTTCATTACTATTTTCCTTTTTTCTTTGAGGAATTGCCAGTAAGGAAGGCTTCACGGCAAGCCAGCCAATAAATGCACCATTTACTAAGTCGGTGCTCATTTACACACGGATTCCTTCACAGCATCACTCACGGCGCCCCCTACAGGGTCCCCAAATGCAGCGCAGCGGCTGCCGCCCCCTTGGGGACCCCCCCCCCCAGACGCCCATACGGCGCCCACTGTCCCTTCCCCAAACGCCAAGCCTCTGTGTATCTGTGAGGAGCCTGGCCGTTCTTTCAAGGTCATAACTCGCCCCATTAAAAAGGTACCGAAGAGAAATCTCAGCCCAGAAAACTTCCAAGTAGGGCAGGTCCATTAAAAACACCGGGGACCTGCAGGAGCCTGGCATCTGGGAGGAAGACCCTGCTCACCCACGGGTGTGTTTTTCCGGGCACTGTGGCGCGGTAGGTAAGGACGCGGATCACGACCTGCTACAAGCAGCAGGTCTACCTTATATGACTTATTATGGGATGTAATGGTTGTCATGATATCTCATTCCACAGGGCGATTGATGTTTTTTTGCATCGAATTATTGCCTACTGTTGTGCTGCCTGTGAAAAATGAAATGGAACTAAATCTTTTCTAGTGCTGCGCAGCAAACTGGGCCGACTCAACCCTTCTCGGGGCCCAGAGCAAAACTTGATTGGCCTGGTTGTCGTTCGTCACCAACTCTTCCATTCTGGCAGGCTGATCAGATGGGGCGCCCCCTGGTGGTCTCTGGGCCCTAAGCGGCCACTCAGATCACTTGTGCCTTGGGCTGGTCCTGGTGCGGGTATGTGTCTACGGCCGTCCTGATGGTTGCAGGTCGCTGTCTCTCAGGGTCACCTCTGCCAGTGTCGCGGGTCTCTGCGGCATGAGTGACGCCCCCAGACTGGCCAGTGCGCCGCCCCACGGGGACGTCCCTCAGGCCTCAGCACGGTGACTCATTCCTGCACAAGACTCTCCTCCTCTATGCTGAGCCAACACATTTCCCAGAGATACTCACTGACACACACACACACAGTGGGGTGCTCAACTGACACCCCTCAGGACACAATGTTCATGCATAAATAACAGCAAGACACGTCCTGGGACTCGACCCAATAGCCATCAGGAAACTGGTCTGTTTTGAAGCAGTATGAAATGTGATCAGTGGCCACAAAGTCACTAGACTAGGAGGGCAAGGAAATGACTCTTTCAGTTGGGGCCCAGAAACAACAAATCTGTCCCTATATATGATTATTGATTTTCTTGCGGGTGACACCATTACATTGTCACATAATTCACACTGCACTTAACCTTAGCCCTGGGTTCAAATCCCAAGTGGGGGTGGATCACTATACACTTGGGTGTGGTATTGAATCTGATTAAATCCAATGAATACCTCCCTGAGTGAATGGTTTTGCTGTTCTGTTTGGACTGTAAACAGGGAACATTGCGTTGTATAAATATGTCTGGTAAGCAAAAAAAAAAGAAGTTTAAAGACACACACATTAATGCTCAAAGATAATACGGAAACAAGTAGCTGTCACTGGAAAACAGCATATGTGAGGCTGAGGGTGAAAGTCATATGGGGAGGGTGGCCATTTTGTTTCTCTGTTCACTGCAGGACGCTTTCAGCTCAAGACCTTGGGGTGAGAAAAGAGTCTGATCTAACAGTCCCCCGGGAAGGGGAGTGGGTCATATTTGGCCTCGAACCCGGAGGCCTTCCGTGCCTGTGGGAGCGCTGAGAGTTGGGGGGATTGACATCCTGAGGCATGCATTGACAGGCATTACCACAAACAAACACACAGAGCCAAACCCACCAGCACTCAGTCTAGGGCTTCCTGTAAAAGTACGCTTTATTTTGATCATCAATATTTCATATTAGCAAACAGAAAGACATGAACCCACTCCCAGTGGAAACTCCATCTGAAAGAAATAGGTCTTATCACGTGGATTCAGATAGCTAGGCCCAGGTTTCGGACAGCTGTGAATAATATAGGCTACTAGCAGATTGCTCAGCTTGTGGGCCTATTGGAAATAATACCCAGTGCCCATTCCAGTTGTCTTGATTACTGTAGATTTCAATGTTAAACCTGACTTTTACACTAAGGGCATTCGTATATCGACTGTATTTAACTACAAAGTATTTAAATGAAATTTAAAAGAACACTACGTTGTGTGTCTCCCAGTTATCTGGGATTTTGACATTGGAAGCGAAAGGTCAGCGGGGCGTGCACTCTATCAGACGGGACAGCAGCCTGCAGAGGCTGTTTCGGAGTCCCGCAGAGGACGGCGGTGCGCCCCGGTGCCTGCTCGCCGGGGGGGCAGAGGACCGCCCGGGCAGCATTAATACACCGCGGCACCAAATTAAAAACCGGTATGATGTTGGAGAGGGAAAAAAACAGTTCGTCTGTTTACACGTATAAATATATTGCAGGATATTACGCTCATTAAACTTGCCGAGGCGTGAAATTCCTTACCTACAGCATGTCCTTAAAAGGCAACCTTGTGTAATGACCGCTGTAATACAAAAACGTTTATATATTTATGTAGAGACATCGTGCTGATTTAGGTTTTGTGACTCCGATTACCATTCGGCGTGTTTACACTGCGAAGACCCTGGTAAATTCGAACCGAATCCGGATTCAATGGCCTGTTTATCGATCCTATTGGGTACGTGAGACAACATGAAAGCGGTCTTATAGTGACTCCTGACAAATGTCGTAGTATAAGACGGACCAGATCTGCCATCAAAGGTGGGTCTGGGACAAAGGGGTCGCACGCTGGGTTAATTGAGGGGTCTGCTGCTTCGGTAATAAAATGTCAATACACCAAACTGGCTCGCCGGAAATTGCGCCTGCACACGCTCTTATTCTAGATTAAAATCAGCAGTATTCTCGTCTAGGCTGTACGACAGCCTCGTAGACCGTGTTCCGTGTGCTGCTGGGCGGTTCGGGGCTGGATGGAGGGGAACTTTGCACTTAAAGAGTCCAATTTATTGATGTCAGATTGGCGGCTGGCACGTCGCCTATGGCTATTTTCCACAAAGAGTAGTTACTGCCGGATTAATTTGGCTTGTGTTTTGCGAACTGAAAAAGGTTAGCTGTGTTGGTTATTGAGGTTTCATATCTGACATTCTCGCCGAGTGCCATGCGTAACCGGCAAAACCAAGAAAAGCGAGTCGAGCCGGTGGCTCGCCAGTCAGTGTCAGACTGGAGTCGGTTCACTTGTCTTGAATTTAGATTCGAATTGGGAAGACCACTATACGGCGCGACAGGAGATGGGCGTCGTTTATATAAACTAAAGATATTTCAAAGTTGTCGAACATTCAAAAAAGTGCGACCGACATTATTTTCCACAATCAGGTCACATGCAAGTTTATAAACATGGGCGAACTGCATTCCTGCGAAGATATATTTCTCAATACGTGCATATTCGCAGACCTAGAGCTAGGTTGATTATAACCAGTCGTATGTCGGAATACTCTGCTGGCACCCCATTCCGTTTCCCTCACTATTAGCGAACCGATTCATTCCTGCCACTAAAAGTGCTGGTAAGCTTGTAAGTTACAAAAAACATGAGAATCTGTAAATATGGACTGGATGTAGAGCTGCGTAGTAAAGTAGTATATACTGTAATAGTTAATGTGCTAAAGAATGTAACCGTCAAAAAAATTGTTCCAAGGGCCAAAGGGGGGGTTATCTGTAAAACATCTGGATACAGATGATGTGGTTCTGCCTGTTTAATCGGTTTTAAAAATAAATTATGCTTAACATGCCACCAAACAGGCTTTTGAACAAACCGAGGGACCGAGTAGGGACACGCATTTGGTTTTATTGATAATAATTAGAAAACTCAAAACTGTCGGCCTTGAATGCGGCACCACGATGGGACATACGCAGCATAACACACATTACTGCAAATTTCACGTTGCGATTATCATAATGGCGTCCTTATGAATCGGGGGCTTGGTCATCGGGCCCTTTTGGGGGTCATGTATGGGCACTGTACGTGTTGTACGTATTTAGTTATAAAGGTCAGATTGCAAGCAGAGGGCTCCTTCCGTCCCTGAGCAGACCCACTGTTAGAAAGCCACACTGTGCAGCGCCCCCCCCCACCCCTTCGCCTTCTCATCTAAAGTTACTGGTTGTTTTTTATGGTGAAGTTGATGCTTTGGTTAAAAAAAACAACTCCCTAACCGAAATGTTCACTCGAGCCAGTCGGTAATTACTCCAGGTATTTGTAGTTGGGTAAAGTAATCGGCCCATCCCAAGGAGACTTTCTGGTTTATCTTATTAAAATGAAATGAATATGAAATGCCAGGATTTGTTCGTCACTCCGGATTTAGCGTATTTCTTGCTACTTTCTTCGGGTAGATCAAGCCTTCACGAGAGTAAGGTGAACTAAACAGCGTTTCGCTTATAGACACAAATCATTAAGCCGTCCCTCGGTTTCTGTATGATCGCCACTGTATTTTCCGCATAAAACGCCAGTCGACCGGATCCAGAATGAAAGCGCGTCGTACTTCGGGAACCCCCCTGCGGCGGCCCCGCCGCCCATCCTGTCACTGAGGCTCGGAGGTTCAGTCCGGAGAAGGAGGGCTGGATCTCCGAGCAGACAGGCTGGGGGCTGGGGCCAAACACGGCGAGGAGGCGAGGCTGTTTACAGCGGCCAGCTCCGACGGGGAAGTATCACAGTGTGTGGATGTGAGCGGATCGCCGCTGGTGGTGCGCATAGCAGCAGGGACCCGCTTACGATTCGAGCGCTCCGGAGCCCAGCGGCAACTTTCCACGGCATCGGGCTCCGCTCCGAGCGCAGCCACTTTGTATCTAACCAGCGCTGCTTTTGGACGCTATTTGATCACGGATCTGTTTGGCGCACAGCCGTTTGTATGGTAAGTTCCTCTTTTTTACTCTTGGACCGAACCTTTGCCGGTTTGTAGGTTGCCCAGGTCGACATAAGGCTCTGCCCCTACTCATCCATAGATATTTTATAACATATTTTATATACATCCCCTACTCTGTTAAAACATATATATATATATATATATATCCATCCATCCATCCATTTTCCTACCCACTTTTCCTGTACAGGGTCGTGGGTATATATATATATATATATATTTTTTTTTTTTTTACATAAAACTGTAGTCGGAAACTCACTAAACACTTTGTTCTTTCAAATAGTGGCACAGTGAACTCAGTGAAATAACTCACTTCCCAGGTGACCGCTATCCCTTTAATAGGACCCAGCTAAAGATGTCATGCGTGTTTTCATAAGCCGTGGCACACATCGAACATTTAATATCTCCAGTACCAAGACATGCTATTGCTTGCGCAGGATATCGCGCTTACGCGGAGCGCCGCTTCCCTAAATAAATCCTGCCCTGGTCCATTGGATGGAGACGCGCTTAGAGAAGAGCTGACGGCTCCGCTTGCTGCGCAAAAATTAAAAGAAAAGTTTGACAAAGTGGGAAAAAAGCCAAACGGATCACTGCGGTCGGGATGGGCAGTGAAGTTGTTCCCCAGGGGAGTTTGATTCCTCAGCTTTGGCTTCGTTTGTCCCCACTTAACCCCCCCCCCTTCCAGGTAATGTAGCTCTTAGAGCCGCAGTGACTTAATGCTTTGCTTATGGGTGAAAAGCCGCATCGTGTCACCGTTTCTGAGCCCGGCTGGGTAGGGCTGGGGGCTCCGATCGCTTTCCGGGCGTCCCTGACAAAGGCCCGCTGTGTAGAGAGACTTGTTTGACCACCGTCGAAAAACCAGCTTCTGCGCAAAGTCTGTCTGCGTGGACCCCCCTCGGCGGTGCCTGGGAATGCGCTTCCTGCCGCCGCCGCTAGGGGGGGGCGTGTCTTCCCCACCCCCGGTAAATGGTGGGTAAAGCTGCAGGAGCCTTGGGCATCACTGCTGGCTGGATCATTGGCTCGCATCCCGAGACGACACTTGATATTATGAACAATCATTTTTATGGGCGGATGGAGTCGCCAGTCGCCTGGAAGGTTGGACCCCCAGGTGCCAAATTGTAATGCTGCTGGATGTAGTCCTTGACCAAGGTTAAGCTGAACGAGTTCAGTAGATATATCCAGAGGTCTGTGTGCACGATTTGCTTTTTTCTTTATTTCAGCTATTATTGTTAATGTGAAATGCCAAGTGGGGGAGAGAGCTGTGATTGTCAACGTCCATTGTAATCGAGTGACCGCTGACAGGCTCTTCACGTTGGCAGGCAATTAGCGCCTGTAAATGGAGGTGGGGGGGTGGGGTTTCCCCTGCAAGTTTGCCAAGGCCAAAATGTGCTGTTGTGTGTCTGTGTG
>JAODKL010000135.1:8924618-8952961 GCA_026780765.1 Petrocephalus schoutedeni
CTCACAGTTCATAAAAAAGGAAGCCACAGAGCCCCTGACCTCAGCTTTCACTGGTGCTGATCCGAAACACTACCGTACCTGAAACTTCAGTGAGTCCCACAGAAGCCGACCGGCATCCCAGGGGTCCACATCCCCACGCACACATTCCCACACCAAATCAATAGCAAACTTTGCAGGACCTTCTAGCCAGGCAATTGTGGCAAGTTGTTTTTGCGAAGCTGCGGCACCGTATCCTGGGCCTTGGTCTCTAACCAAACAGGGCAGCCAGGGGTTAGAGGCAGGGCACATCACGATGACAGGCAACAACAGGGTTGGCAACTCTCTCGCATCTGTCACACTTTCTGACTCTCACGCTAACGCAAGGAATCTTACAGCAAATCTAAATTATTCCATCATAAACCTAAACTTATACGCATCAAAAGTGTTGGGGCATTTTGCAAACCCTACAGACTATTTACAAGGTAATAAAACTCTTACATACATGTAAATTAGAATGCAGACTGGGCTCAAATTGAAAATCTCACGCCAGCCAGCTGACCAAAGTTGGAAACTCTGCAACAACATGATTTGGGCAAAGCTAGTCAAATATCCCACGACAGTTAAAAAAATGCATGGTGAGAGAGGTAAACACAGGAATACAGAATTCCTTCCCAACTTCTGAAGTGAAATTAGAATCACAGGTAACACTTTACTTGAGGGGGCACAAATTATCTAGTTAATTATGTAATTATTAATGTATGTAGTGTAGTACACTCTTAATTAATGCATTAATTAACCAGAAACTAAAGTATTAGTTGCTTACTGATCCAATGATCCTCATTAATCAATCATAATGGTTCATATATTTCATGCAGTTACTATATTTGTTCATGATTTGTACCTGAGTAGTAACTGAGTTACTAAGTTCCTTGCATCCCCTCAAGTACAATGCTACCGAATCACAAATCACAGTGATTATTAAAATTGTCATTGTAAATTTGTAAATGGAAAAAAGAGGATTCAGTGATAGAAATGGGTCCACTGGGTCGTGAAAGGTGATCATAACAAGGCACCAAGCAGAATATTAAACAGCAGCATCTAAATATAAATCTTGCTCAGCAATGAAACCAGATCGCATTTTAAGATGAGCCCAGAAAAAATATTTTAATTTCAACCAGTCCTAATAATAAAAAAAAAAAGAATCTCACCGCTGCTGTTGATAAGCGGTGAGCTCAGGGCTTTGTGTCCGGCAGCTGTCCACACGCGTGTCTGTGTGCATGAAACCCAAGTCTATCACCCCCCCTCCCCCCACCCCCGTGCTAACAGGCGGCTGCCCGCGGTGCAGGGGGTCCCGGGCTCTACCACCTGTCTTCAGCTGGAACAAGCAGTCCCGGGCCCAAAGATAACACCCCAGAACCCTGGGGGGAACCGCACTCTCACATGACTCATCACAAGACCCAACTTTAAATGCCCCTCCCATGACAGATCATGGGACAGGGGAGGCAGGGGCATGTACACACGGCTGCGCTGACTCAGGTCACATGACCAGGCGGGCTGAGCGGCACCTGCATCCCAGAAGCCCTTAGATCTCCAAGCTCCTCACACATGACACGTCAAGTATAATATTACAGACACAATAACACTAATACAGCTACTCAAAAAACAAACAAACAAACAAGGGAGCCTCTCTGAGTCCCCGACAACAGAAAGTAGAGTTTTATTTTATCTGTTTGATGAATAAGACTGGGTAATCACCGCTGACTCTTAGAAAGAAAAAAAAATGTATAGCCATCATGGTGCAATGTTATTATATAAAAAAAGGTTCGCAAGGACTAAACTACGCAGCCAAACTGCAGAGTGCGAAGTCCAGAGGTGAGAAAACGAGCGACTCGCTCGGAGCGTGACGACAGGCTGATTCACACGGTGAAATGTCAGGCTGAATGTCAGGGTTCTGGTCGGGATGCACAGAGATTAACGCAGCACCGCGAGCCCCTGCCGGAACCAGACCCGTGGCGAGGCCACGTCCACGTGGCAGGGAGCGACGGGACGGGACTCCGGAAGCAGGTCTGGGGACCGACTGAGAGTCGACCCTATCTGATCACGTTTTGGCAGAATTGCTGTTACATCATCCAAAGGACTGCTGAGGCACATGGAGGCCACCTCTCACGCTATAATTAAAGCTTCTCAGATACCTACACAGCCGCATAGTTCTCATTCTGCAAGAATCGTTTAGCTGAGGATGTGCAAAACCCGATCCAGTTATTTGGAGTTACGGGTATTACAACAAGGAGGGCCGACACCAAAGCAAAAAGTCAGAATGGAAAGAGGACAAGACAGATGCCAGGCTCAGGAATCATTAAGAACATCTGGGCAGAATGCACATTTGGGCTCTTGGTGACAAGTGTTCTGCATCGAGGGATACCCATTTTAGGTAAAAGCTTGTCACTTGATTTCATTTCGCCCAGTCTCTTGAGATCTGTGCTCGCTTCCTGTCTTAAAGGGTGCTATCCAAGTATTCAAATAAATTCATAATGTATGTACGGTATATTCTTATTACTGAATAAGTAATGTTCTCCAGTTAATTATTGATTAAAATTACCACAGCACGAGCACCCCTATTCTAGGTGCCCTGGATTGCGCATAGATGCCTCCTCCCCACAGACCACAGGACGTGACTATCTGTCACTGACAAATGCAGATTGCTTACAGGTTTTCATTACTTTACAACTGAGCAGAGAAGCAGGACATTAAGCAAATATAAATCTCAGCTCCTGGAATGTCGCTCCATGGGGCAGCAGTGAGTTTTGTTTGTTAGTTACCGCCCACGGTTAGTAGCAAACAAGCACAGTGCCGTTGAAGCAGGGGCCTTGGGCCCGGGGATTCGCTCGGCACCATGGGAGGTAAACCTGCTAGCTGGGACACTTAGCAGTGTGCTAACGGCGTGGTCAGCCACGCAGGACCTTTGACCCAGCAGAAGGAACAAGCCAGAACAAAGTCCAAGAGTACAGGTAGTTTCGAGCCAAGGTTTCAGCATGACATACAGCCAAGTATGGGTTTCAGTGCTCTCGTGCTCACCGTTCTCTGAGCCCCAATCTCCTCGAGAAGAACAAGTTCCCCATGAACCAAAACAGCCCCCTCTCAGTGCCGGATGCCACTAGCTTGCCCAACCCCACCCAGCGCCTACAGAAACGAGCCTATCAGAGAGATAGCACTCAGGTAGACCGTGTGACTCATACCCAGCGTGGGCTGAACGGGGCTGGGCTGGGGATTCCCCCCCCACACCATCAAAAGGTTACAGTGTCTCAGCCTTATAACACGCCACAGATTGAGAACGTTATACACTGCAGTTAAAGCTCACAGCAGCGCGACAGAGCCTCTCTCCACACTCGCAGAGCATGGCGGCTCCTGCCCACCGCCCGAGTCTTGACCTTCATCTTTCGCTCGTATTGCTTCTTTGCTCTGCCATCCTCTGGTGCGAAACAGTGCAAGATGTCACCCGCCTCGTATATGATGTTTGGCACAAATACCGTGACAATTTAAAAAAGCTCACAAACTGGTCTGACGCTGACAGAAGCCCGCGAGGGAAGCGATAGTCATCTCAGCCCACAGAAAGATCCACGCACACTCGCTCCAACCTGTAATTTGCTATTCTATGGCCAATTTAAACAATGGCAAAAAAATGTTAAACTATGTTTAACATACAGTTAAACACAGAGTCATGATGGGAAGGCTCCTAAGTTCTGAGAAGCTTCTGCATTCGCTTTAGATGATTCAGTTCTTTGGTCGCTGTGGGAGAGTAGTTATATGCGATGGCGCAAATGACAGGCGAGGGACAAAAGGCAAAAGACGAAGGTTGATGGTTCGTCATTTAAATGTAAGTGTGTAATCACAGGACTGTCCCTGAATCAGCAGAGACCCAGGTCACACATGCTAGATGCGACTGTTACTGACCACAAAGCCGACAAAGAGCAGCTACCAAGTAAGGACGCTAATGCTAACACCGAGTCACAGCAGTTACTGGGAGGAATGCTAAAGCTATCGCTAACACCAAGCCACAGCAGTTACCGGGAGGAATGCTAAAGCTAATGCTAACACCAAGCCAGAGCAGTTACTGGGATGAATGCTAAAGCAAATGCTAACATCAAGCCACAGCGGTTACTGGGAAGAATGCTAAAGCAAATGCTAACACATAGGTGTCAGCAGTTACTCAGTAGGTTCAATAAAACTAACATTAAAGCTAGGACAGAACACAGAAATTACTGTGTAAGCAAGGAAACACAGCAGTTACTGGATATGAACACTAATGCTAGGCCACAGCATCGTCCAGTAGGCCGAATGGCAGGTTGAACTCTCAAAGGCATTCCCTGCTGGAGACGGGAAGCAAGACGTGATCATTGGCTGAGAGGGAGAACCAGCAGATGCCTGGCAGGGACAAGGCAGTAGTCAGTGGTCCAGAAACTAAACTTGTGAGAAAAAAGATTTGCAAGTTCAAAGGCTGAACTTCAGGACATAGGGCTCAATCTTATTTAAAAAAATAGCTTGGGGTACTAATAGGTGCATTTTAAAAACTGTCACATCCAAAAAATAACTGAATGTTGTGATTTAGGAAATAAGAGAGTGTGGCTTATTATCATAAGTTCAGCTACACCTGGGACAGTTAACCCCTTTAATAGTTAACAACACAGGGGTCCACTTATTCATAACCCAAGGGAAGGTCTTAGCAGCTAACAGCAAGTACAAACACCTGCAAAATTTACAAGGTATATAAATTATAGCTTGGATATCACTGGGCAACTTTTGAAAAAAGAAAAACCCCTTAAACATATTTGCTAGTCTTCATCCAGGCAGCTCCATTTATCCAGGACTGGAACCCCAGGTTAAGCCTGGTTGGATTCCCTCTGTCCTTCAGGGCCAACAGCCCAGCCCCCTTATACAGGGCGCTATGCGAGAGCTGGTGTGTGTGTGTGAGGGCCACGATGATGAGATAAGATTCAGATGGGTTCCATTACAGCTAGGGAAATCCCGTGAGCTTTCCTGGACAATCAACGACTGGGCCATCCCCAGAATCAGGCTGCCTTTCAGCGGCGCGCAGCACAATTACCCCTCTGACAAAAGCATCGAAAATTTCACAAGTCGAATCAAGGCCACTCTTTGTAAAGACAGCAGCCTATTCAACGGTACAGTTTTATGGAAACACAGGGGACTTCATGGTATACACAAATTCTAAAAACACCCAATACAATTTCGTTATACTTTTAACTATAATACGTTTATATTTTGAAGTAGGGACCAAAAGGAAGATGATTTTGTGTGTCTGTACGTCACCACAGTGCTCTCTCCCATACAGAAACGGAGTTTATTATGGTTATTACCGGTTGGCCATGTTCACAGTCATTTATTCCTGACAAGAAACAGATGACAACAGCCTTAAAACCCAAGGAACAGACAGCTGCCTTCAGATTTCAGTCGGTGATTCTGGCGGAGTCCGCTTTCGTAGTTTCTGAATGCGGAGACGCTCGTCATCGGCGCGGGGCTTCCAGCAGACCGAGTGACCCCCCCTGGCTCCCCGCTTACGGAAGCCTTTCGCGCCGGCCAGCCCTGGAGCTGCAAAACCACAGCCACTTACAAATTATGTAATAATAAGACGGCAAATGGGCGCCGGGCTCCAAATTACCAAGGCGCATACTGATTATGGGAAATTGATTCTTTAAGCAAGAAGAATGTTCGTCTTATATAAGTAATATATTTAATTCCCCACTCTGATGTCATAAAGATGCAAGGGACATGGAAGTTTTCTATATACTTATTCTTTACTTAAAAATGGAAGTGTGTGGGGGGTGGTGGTGGTGGATATATATTATGAAACTGATGTGTACCAAACGATATTAACCTAGGAACGACGATTTTGCGATAAATGCAGTTTTTTAGCCACGGGATTATCAGGTCAAAACTTCTCAAAGGACCAGAGCTGTAGTACTCGGGGAGAACTGCCCATGCTGCCTCGCTGCAACTCCATTTCGTGAACAAACATGGATCATAAATGCATTTTAACTAAGTTGTGCATGCAAACGCATTCTATGGTATATCCCACTGCCGTGTTCTGCTGATCGCACACAACGGACCAGCTGTGACCATGCCGTGTCTGCTGTGTAGTAACTGTACACTGCGTCCGATTTGTGGATCTACTCTATTCGCCAAGGTATCGGTTCAATACTACAAAAAGGATCCGGTTTGTCCCACGGCATGCGTTTTCCTGCCCCTGTCATGAAAGATCAACACATAACGCCGGCTAACCACTCTAATGACTGTGATGCACGGGATTCATGGACACAGCCGGCTGCCAAGAAGGTCCGGGGAAGGAATCTATAAAATACACAACTCTGGTTCATGGCACAGCGGCCGGTTCCTCATGACGAGGGGCTCCACGTTAACCGAGTGGTCCAGCAAAGCCGAGACAACCATGCATAAGTTACAGCCGTGCAGGTAACAACGCATTAAGCGGAAAAGCAAATCGCTTTACGCCATCGTGCCCTGTCACTTAGTAGTTACTGGAATAAAACTTAAGGCGCGGATGATTTACTCTAAAGATACAAAGTTACTCGGTGCGAAAGGCGCACAGGCGCTGTAAGCGCACATGCTGTTACTTCTACAAACCTGCAGCGTTAACAGTATCCGCGATCTACCCAAGGAGTTCCCAGTTTCCGATCCGTGACCCCAGCTCACCCACACGTTAGTTTCCAACAAACGACTAAACTACCCCACCTCCCCGTCCCCTCCCCCTAAATCCCTCCATTTGCTGGAGGTTTAAAAAAAATCCCGGAGGACTGCAGGTTCAGCGCGTTTTCCACCAGCACAGGGGTCGCAGTGGCGGGGCTCTAACACGTGTGACTCGGGTCCTCATAATATGCACCGACACAACAAGCTGAACATCCCGTTAGTTAACTACCTATTGTTGCAACGCAGGGGTATCGGTGAACGACCCATTACCAAGCAGAAAAACGGGGACGCGCTTCCGCTAAAAATACCTGTCTACGACTATATTTGGCTTGGCTGGAGCACAATCAAATTTCTAAAATAAACGGACCCGCCCCGGCCGAATGAATGGGACCTCTGCTATCTTTCGCCGCCGAGTCGCCCGCTGCTAATTTTAGAAACAGCGCTTGCGTCAATCACGCGCCTCAGTGCGTCAAGCGCTCGGCCCGCCTCCGGGCGCCGGTGATTGGCCAGAGCGGGTACGTGGCTAGCAAATCACGCGCTCCGTGATTGGCTGTAGTCGGCTTTCGCTTCGCCCCAGCTAAAGCGTTCGGTTTTATTTCTGTGTGTTCCGTTGTCGCCGTCGCGTTTCTGCCGTGTAGTATATTGCGATGAAAACTGCTGCAAACTCATGACAGCTGTATTGCATATGCGTTACGTAAATTTGAAGCATAGGCATTAGCCGTGTTTCTGAATGTACTTAGAAAACAAAGACACGTTGTTTGCCCCCTTTAAATCCCTTCTTAGAATAATGTATGAGGAAAATAAGCTGCTTCCATTCTACATTGCAGGTTCACCTGTTGAGACAATGCAAAGTAGGACGCTGCTCGCTGCCTTTGCTGTTAAATCTTCCTGTTATTATCCCAGGGACCAATCAGTGACATCTTCACGCTGTTGCAACAGAATTTCCACGATCATTTCGTATAAGAAAATCTTACACTTTAAGTCCATTTTTATGCGCAAGTAACGCAATTTATGAATAGCTTTTCTTAAAACAGACACGTTATATTTTTCTGTAATATAAATGTCCAGAAATATTGCCGGTGTTTGTTATATTTAATTTTCTTAAGTCTTAAGTTTGGTGCGAAAATAAGCATTCCTTCACCAAAATTCATGTTTGACTGGTAGGACATTTCTTTGCAGGCCCGGAGAAATTATATGAGGGTGTATGATTTTGTGTTCTGACAGTGAAAACTCTTGTAAAAACATGACATGAATACCGCCGATCTTGTTTTTTTTTTTAAATTATGACCACTGATTTACAATTCCCCACTGGTTTTACTTTACATCAGAAGATCAATCCCGGCAACACCACCCCTCCACGTTTTTTTTTTTGGCACTGTGCGGAGAGAGGGCTCATATGTCTACTGTAGTTCGGCGAGCTTGAGTCGAGCTAGCGAGTGACGTCATATGTCCCATGGCGTCACATTGACGTCTCGCATACCAGTCGCTCTATGTAGAGCGCAGACACATAAATGTGCTATTAGACTTTCTCTCACAGAGCTCTCCACATAAACAAAGCCACATTGCAACTTCATCACGGCGCATCATCAGCATTAGTAACACGGACGCAGAAAACGGATCGCACAAGTCCAGTGGTCATGCACCGGAGTATTTTTTGCTCTTTAGAATAAAAGACGAAAAGTAAAACAAATCTGTCACTACATCTACAACTACTACTGTACTACTGCTACAACGACTATTTGATTTTTATGATTATGCTGAAAATCTACAGGAAACTTTAAGGTGGCTAATATCACATGTAAAGACGGAACCGCTACAGCAAGCAAGTATGTATCGATATGTTTTTTATTTATGATTCATTGTATTTATAATTATTGGATTAAACCTATTACGGTGTTACGGATAACGTTATTTAAATGGCACGTTACTTAGCGAATCCTTAGCGAACGAGAAACTTTATTATTATTTCCGTCAAAGACAAACCGAGCTTATCGAAACTTTGTGAATTTGGATAAGGAGACCTGTTGAGTATATGACAATGTAACAGACGGAGAGCGGAAAGAACACGGCTTGATTTTACGTTTAATGTCCTCCGGCGAATGGAAGCGATTTCGAAGAGAAAAAAGGTATCATATTCTTTCTGGTTGTCATGGAAATGGGATGCCATTCACCGACAGCCCTGTAGCGCTGAAACAGACCTACGAGATGTAACGGTGATACAAGTTTTTTGCGCCTTTCTTCGGACAAAGTTGTCTATGCTCTGTAGACGGAATATTTATTTTTTCCCCTCTGTTTCTTTACCATGGGCGGTCATGTTGCCTCGCTTATTAATGAACCGCACCATTGATTTGCCTGTGCCATCTTTTATTATAACTGACCACTGTCTCAACTGTGATCTTATTTCTTCGCCACGTGTGTATTAACTCTCACAACATAGACGTATCGTAGCATGGGGATTGTTCAGGGTGAAATCGCTGAAGCGCTATCGGTTTCGGGGTGATTTATAATGGAAAAAGAACCGACCCGCGAACGATTAAAATAACCCCGTGTTATGAAGTTTGCTGCGCTCCTGCAGATGTCTGTGTACATGACACTTTACGGAGAATAGCCCTTTTCGTGTTTGATTAAATATCCGATTGATGCTCCGTTTTATGAAGCGGCATCTAGTCGCATGGAAGTCTCGGTAGTTACTAAACGGCTGTTCCATTTTTTGCGATATTGAATGGAGTTGCAGGTTGAGGTTGAGTTGCAGCTCCGGTATCAATTCTGTTTTTTTTTTCTTTCCTTTGTCAGGAACCTCAGAGAATATACAATACGGCTATATGGCAAATATATGCGTAAGCAACAGTAACTGTCAAAGAGTCAGGTGACAACTGCAGGCTATTCTGAACGAAGTCTCATAAAACATGTAAAGACCTTTTTGTCCTAAAAGCGAAAAGCACTTCATGGTTTTAGATTAGGCTACTGTCCTAAGTGTAAGTCTTAGTTCAGAGTGGGAAAAGTTACAAATTGTGTCCGTCCCATACAGCTTGACGGCTATCTGCACTGCAAAATAAAATAGCACGGCTTTGAGTTGGGGTAACACATGGACATTTTGTCATTATAGCGATTTACAGCATGTGTTCGACAATCCATAGGACAATTTAGACCGTCGATAAAATGTAGATTTCTCTTATTTTCTGATTGTCCTCGTGCTCGAGATGTTATAAATTCTCGTTTTTTTAGGCCTAGCGACATCATTTTTACTCCTGCATTATGAACACGCTTTGTAATATTTCAGACTTGTGGGGCGATGTTTCGTGTGGTTTACTCATAGCCTCTGTAGACGCAAAAATCATCCCTTGACAGGTTTCGCTTCTTCGGCTGATTTACTGTAGCCCACTTGTAGATTTTCTTTTTTACAGTCTTTCTTTTTTTCTTTCTCCTGTCTTCATTTGTCTGCCAGAAAGCCACTTACTGTCTGGCTTATTAAAGTTCGGTGCTACCGCTTATCACAAGGTGCGTGTTTAAAAGATCATTCACGGTTCTCTAGGTAACCAGTCCCCGATCGGTCCGGATAGATCATCGAGTGAAAAATAACCACACCAGTTAGCTTGGAAACATGCACTTTAGTAATGGGCTATTTGACGTGATGATAGCGAATCCAACAGTACCAAGCTTAACGACCGAAGAGACAGACGTTTGAATTAAGAAAACACCAATTCAGCATGAATTCTTGGGAAGAGGGAGAATTAGCCAAGTTGTGATATAGCCTGCCAGCACCTTGAAGACAAGGGTGAAAGCGTGGCGTCTTCTAAGGCAGTTTCTGTTTTGGCTACTGTACGTTGAAATCGAAATGGGTTCTATATAAATCAGATATTTATATTATCTATTTATATGAATTGTTCCACTGTCTCAGTTTGTTCTGATATTTTTATTATAAACATCATTATTATTATCATTACTACTGCTACTACTAGGCTACTACTAACTTTTTACTGTTTCACAATATTGAGTTTCCGAATTAATTTTGGAAGGCTGTTTTATTTTCGTTCTTTTACTTGTTCCAGAAATATGGCAAATCTGCACAATCTTGAATGCGATATATACGTTTTTAAAAAAGTACATTTATATTAACAGAATGTGTCGCTTTGCAATCTGTTCGGTGATTTGTAGTTTTCGCAATTTTTTGGAATTAGTTGTCTATGCGCAGTATAAATCCTGTCAAGTTAGAAACAAGGGTACTGAAGTGGCGTGCTGGGCTGATTTGTTTAGACATGCTTACGCAGAGAGGGGGCGCTACACCCTTTTAAATAGTCTGCTGCTGGGCGCTTGAATGCATTTCAAAGTTGAACGCGAAGGACGCGCACGGACAGTTTCATTTTAGAGAGTAACTCAGGTGGATATTGCTACAAAGGTAACTGGAGGGGTGTGAGTTGGTGCGAGGTACCTGAAATTCAGAAACTTTCACTTTTAAAAGATGCTATATAATTTTACTCTATTTTTATTGCTGTTGCGTTGTTATACATTTCTAAACTCAAATTTATTGTCCGTTGTGTTGACAACTGCCTATGTGACATTTGCGCGTGCTTGATTTTGAGTTTGGATGAGTATGCCGTGCTTCATTTTACCTACTGAATTTCTGTTGAATTGTATTAATTACAAATCATTTGCCTGCTCCCATTTAAAGCTTGTCCTCTATAGAAAACAGATTGTACGTTATTCTTGCTAAAAATAAAAGTTATAGTTGTTGGGGAGAATCACGACAATTCTCACTCGTATTCAAAACGAATGTATGTGTTGTAGTTTTGTCCTGCTAAATGTCTTTAACTTAATGAGACAACATGGGACGTCGTTTTTAAATCCGTTATATATATATATATATATATATATATATATATATATTAGTGTTATAGTAACCGTTGGTAATTATTACAGCTGCATTAGATTTGTGTTTGCAGTTCGTTATTCATAGTAAAAAATCCTGAAATTGATGTGGGACTCTCTTTGCCTACTAATCATTTATTTTCGATATTTTGTGTGTTAATCTTCGCGAATGAAAACACCTTTGTGTGCACCTATAGTTTGGGCCTAGCTTGCTTATAGAGTTTTGCGCTGGTCTCCATACAGCCCCCGGTTCGGAAGAGCGCCCCCAGCCGAGCTCTGAGACCCGGCCGTCGGACACTATAACTACCGAGGCGCGCGCCGGAGCTGCCTCTGTCCATCGTCTTGCGCCAACTCCGTTGAGAAAACCGACCACAATTCAGCGTGCAAAATTTCAACCAGGTAAATGTTATTCATGATTGACTACTAATTATAAAGAAACAAACCCGTACGAGGGCCAGTATTGGAGGACTTTTTGATTTTAATTGAGCTTTATAGTTGTGAGCATAAGTTTGTCTAATTGTTTGTTATATTACGTTTGTATGATAGACTTCTACGAACTTCCAGCCCTCTTCATGATACATTTGTCATTTACACATTGTAATAATTAGCATTGTGTATTAAATGCAGTATAATACTTTTGATTGCCACGGTTCGTGTTTTGATTATTCCGCTGGTTTATTATTTTAATAACAGCATTATTTCACTGCTTAAAATCTATGGAAATGATTACATTATTGCGAGTGTAAGTCCAAGAGGGCACAGTAAATGCATTTTCAGTTATCCCGACAGAAGATAAGTATAGATATAATTCTAAAGAAATGCTGATAAACTTTTACAATTATTCTAAAAAACATGGAGTATTTTTTTCCCCAACAAGCATATATTTATATATTATGAGAAAATATAGTTGTACACATAGAAACGGTAAACAGTATAGTGGAAGATGGTGATTTGTGAAAGACACATCATCCAGCATTCTGTTCTGTTGGAATGAAGAATGGGGACGTCATGGCTGAGGGCAGGAGCCCGGAGTCGCGGGGGCATATCGTCCGTAAAAATCCTAAACACGTGAGCGCCGCGACAGAGTTAATTAATAAACAAGTTACACTAGTACGGGAATGCTGAACGGTGGGATGAATATGCTTTCTTCAAATTTGACTTATTTATTTTCTTTAGCAAAGGTGTCACTCCCCCAACTCGTTCCCACGGCTATAATGACCTTAATGACTCCAGCCTATGTGCGCTGAGTTTGCGTTTGCGTGCGTGGTAATGCGTGTGCTGCGCAAATATTTTTGTATTTCGTTCATTTTAAGTTTTCGCTGGAATGTCGTTGTGTTTTGACAAGCCGTCTTTTGTTTGGTTGATGTATGGCATTCTGAGAATGAACAAGCGCGCCCAATTTTTGGGACTGCTGCAGTTTATCCTCGTAAAATACACACCTCGAGGTTAGAGACCACTTTAAAATTCAGCCCCATCCGCTATATCCTTAATCATTTCGAAAGCTTGTGTTTGAGTCAGCTTGAGTCTTCTGCGCTCTCTTTTCATACGTGGACGGGTGCCTGGAATTAATAGTATTTTAAAAATATTGAAATTTTGCCCTTATCGCATTGAAAACGTGAATTCATGTGCATATTCAACTCTGAGACCATGAAAATTTATTTATTCTAAAGTTAAGCCTTTGGGGTATCATCGACAATAATTATTGTCCATTTTAATTTGGGGGATCTGGTTCAATTAATTTCTAAACGGTCTGTTGCAGTTTGTTGGGTTGATAGTTTAGGTGTTGTAGAGGTACGTGAATAATCAAGACTCAAGATTCCTTTATTGGTCACGTACATAGTTACACAAGTACACGTAGTGAAATGTACCCCGGTCGCCACGAAGACTGTGAATAAATATATAAATATAGAAGGCGTAGATGGTATACAGTGTGCATGTTTAAGTAGCAGAATACCTTATACAGTGTGCATATACGTGCATGTTAATGTCTTGGTTTGCACTGTACCTTAGGCAAGTTCACCATCATTCTATAAGTTATTGTATTGACATTTTCTTGACATTTGGGGATAGTCCTCGCGACTACTTATGCAAATAAATGTATTTTTCAGGACTGGATATTTAGAATATATACCTGAGTTCATGATGGCGTTTTCTTAAGAATGCGAGGTTAAAGGAAACAAGGTAATACTCCATTTCAATCGCAGGTATGTTATCAAAAAGTTTTATTCATAAGGTCTTCTGCAGGATGCTGCAAGCTGAAGGTCATTATTTTAAAAAGTATCGTTGCATGAAGCTCAATGAAAATAAATGAAAGGTTAAAACCCAAATGACTCTTATTTCTAACGCTTATAAATATGTTGTTAGAGGTTGAGGTGATACTGAAACGCCCATCAAGCCTTATTTATAATGAGAAAGAGGGAATCAATATGTTCCAGTATTTCTTCCTATTGCCTGTAGGGTCCACCGGCGATGACCTCACAGAAATGTGTAGCGGAAAGTATACATGCGTAACAGGCTGCACTCGTCATGATAATACAACAGCGGGCTCCGTCAGAGGTCATTTTGACGGAAATGCTGTGATAGCGTCTGTTAAACCGGACGATGCCCGTTGAGGTGGGGGTCTAGAAGGCGAGCACTGGGGAGTGTCCCACCCATCACCGGTGGAAGAGGGGCAAACCACCCTGACGTCACGCTCTGCCGGGCTCTCCCTTCGCACCCACCCTTTCCAGTGAGTGGGCGAAGAGCTTCGCGCAGGTTTCGCAAAAGAAACTTTGACTCATGAAACAGTCTAATAAAAAAAAGGAAAAATGGCCGTAAAATTCTGTCATGACATCATATGCAGTCTTTCGCGTAAAGGCTTATCTAGATGCTGCACGCAAATGTATGTTATATTAAACAAATGGCGTGACAAAAGTCTAAAAGTCTTTTTTCCATTTTATTTCGGAACCATTTGTTCAACTTTTTTATTTCTGGAAAGAAAAAAAGATTCCTGCAACAACTAAATGTTCTTAATTATGCACCTAACTTAATTTCAGATTAAATACCTTTAAAGTAATGCGGTACAGTTTGTTCATTCAATATATTAATGTATAATATATTAATTGTGTTCGATTACAATCATCAAAATAAAAAAAAATTACACTTAAAAGACTTAACTGGAATTAGTATCAAACAAATTAATTTAACTCATGATCGCACACAGACAGTTTTTGCAGAGTCCCATTGATGGCTCTTTTACAGTGTGTATGTGTGTGGGTAGGTGGGTGTTGTAAATAACACGTGGTTGTGTGTTTGTGCGAAGCGGAAAGCCGGTGGACAGCGAGAAAGGGTAGACTTTATTTACGCACACCGGTGTACATAATTGATAAGTCTGATTTTATTAAGCAAATATTACCTACTGGAATATTAGTGATTACGGGGACAACAGACGAAAAAAAATCTGTTTATACAGCGTCAGTGAGACATTCACCTTGTTGACAGCTCCTAGGTTGAAAGAGACGAGCAAACAGGGGCACTCTCGCAGGAACGATTGATTATAACCCCACCCCCTTTCTTACACACACACACACACGTTATACAAGTACCTACTTTCTAAACCACTCATAGACTCCCAAGCTCATCGATTCAAATCAACCTTTTCGCTGTCCTCCTACACTTTTACAGGAAATATATTTCTGACCTGTTTCTAATATCTTTTGCTACTTGCGCGTTTGTTTTGTCAGTGTATATTTATTATGGCCTGCAGTACAAGACAGTGCGTCATGATATTTAGCTGATGTTCAAATTATAAAGCAGTTTTATTCGTAATACACAGAGAATGTTTTTCCTCAACAGAACTAACTGCAATGACTTTAAGAACAGGAACAGTAAGTAGTAAGTAGCAATGCGATGCATGTCTTGGTTGCTTTTTTGACACCTGCCTACGTTCCTTTGCAGACCTGGGTGGTCATTCCATTCCAAGTTCTGGGACCTATGGGTATGGGAGCCAAGCGCTGGTTCCATCCCGTAAATTTGCTGTGACATTAGTTCAGGGCTGGAGTTCAGGGCTGTGGTGCATGCACCTCAATGCTTAGAAGTCCGGAAAGACCTCGGGAACCCAAATCAGACGAAGGGTTATGGCTATGTGAGAAGAGTGGAGAGGCATTGCCCATGAATGTAATTTAAAAAGAAAAACCTGAAAATCAGAAATCCGTGGGAGAATTTCTAGATTACTCCCAGGCTGGGGTCTGAGCGTGAGTCTCACACGCCTGGATCATTCAGACGTCGTATTTATCCCAAGCAGCAAACCACAGGTGGTTGTCACAGGCACAGTAGTGTCTATTAAAATTTAACCAGTGCACAGGTAATAAGTCGGGGATGCCTGACTTATTCATCGGAGAAGCTCCTCGCTGCCCCAGTAATGTCATTAGGTAGCCAATTGATGCTGGAGCAATATTGCATTTTGGGTTCTGTTTGTGAATGGCTTTGTGATGAAGTGTAGTTGGCTCCGAGCTTGTCATATCTGGTCATTTTTAAAAAAACTGTGTTCTGGAATGTCTGCGTTCCGAGGCTGCTTTGCTGATCGACACGTCGCCTCAAGACGAATGTGCCTTTGTGTGGCTTTGCATGGCTGGTGGCGCATGTCGGCGCTGACTCCATGGCTCTGGTTGTGGGTGGCCTTCTGGGACAGCTGGAGCCCCCCCCTCCCCATACAGCTCGGCTCCACAGTGCACCTGTCAGCTGAGTGACTAACATATTGATCCTCAAAGTAATGCAGCACTGGTACAGTTGTAGTGGCCCTGAAACTTACAGAGTGGGTTTAGGAAGCTTATGACATGCTTTTGTATGGAAGTGTCTGTGTCTGTGTTTTTCTTTTTTTGGGGGGGGGGGTTAAATGAGGGTATTTTGACTGATTTTGGGGATTATTGTATACACAAGCTGTGTAACTTACATGATATTTCTCTCTCCTGTCTTCCTCTCTGTTTGTGCTTACAGATATGCCCTGTGTGCAGGCCCAATATGGCCCCGCCCCCCCCGGATCCAGCTACACCAGCCAGACCTTCACCTACGAGTACAGCTCTGAGCTCATGAACCCGGACTACAGCAAGCTGAGCATGGAGCTGGGCGGGGGGGAGATCTCGGAGGTGGCCGCCACCACCTCGCTCCCCAGCTTTAACGTCTTTGTGGACAGCAGCTATGAGCCTAAGTCCTCCTGCCTCTACCAGATGCAAGGCCAACGGGCCTTGATCAAGAAGGAAGAAGACCCTTACCCCGCGCCCCCCCAACTGTCCCAGGACGCCATCCCCAGCACCTCCATGTACTTTAAGCAGTCCCCTCCTTCCACGCCCACCACCCCCGGCTTGCCGGGTCAGCCCAGTACCCCCTTCATCTGGGATGACCCTCACAACCTTCCCCCCGTCCCGCCCAACTGCTCCCTGATGGATTCGGGTCCGCTCAAGTCCCCCCGCTTCCCGCACTTCTTCGACCATTCCCCCCCGCACGGCGGCTACGAGGCGGTCCCGAGGCCGCCGCCTCCCTCGGCCTCCTCCTCGGCCCCGCACCCGCCCGGACTGGAGCCGCACATGTACCCAGTGCGCATCGGCAAGCCGGGCAGCCTGCACTTCCCGCTGGGCATGGGTCCCTGCACTCCCATCCTGGGGGAGAGCACCATGCCATCACCCCCTGGCCGGTCCGGCTCCGGGGAGGGCACCTGTGCCGTCTGCGGGGACAACGCCGCCTGCCAGCACTACGGCGTTCGCACCTGCGAGGGGTGCAAGGGCTTCTTCAAGGTAAATGCCACATTGCCGTCACTAGCTGGGTCACACAAAGGGGGTGGCAGAATGCTCTCTGGAAAGTCGGGCAAATGTTACTGTTGGCAGTGGGGTTCATCTGGTCTTCCTAACATCTCATGAAATCCCAGGCACGTTTCTTCCTTAAGAGAAACATGTCGGCATTAAATCGCTGCACCAGTGCCAGCTTCCATTGTTAAACCCTTGGAACACAAACTATCTGGTAGGGGGAGGCCAGGATATGCGAAGCCGTAGAGTTAAACGTTTAAAAAATGGTAGATTTATCGCGATAATATCTTGAGTATGGTTCAACCTACTGGCGATGTTCAGTCAATTACCTTCATGGTTTAAGTGCCTGAGTCAGGAGCGACACGGCTGAAGCAAGCATGGTTCCCACTGGGATGTTTCCACAGAGCCGCGGTCTCCCTGTGAGCTGGCGGCGTCGTAACATTAAGTGTTCTCACAAATCGTCCGTGATGAGGCACCGGGCCCCGGCGGTGAGCGGTTGCCACGGCTTCTCGCGAGGGCCGTTTCCCTCGGAAACCAGCGATTTCCCCCTAGAACCAGCATGACGGCGTCGCATAGTGAAAACATAGCGCCGTCGTCGGCTTTCGGCTGCTTCTTGTAGAAGGAGGGCTTACAGACCTTTACAAGAATGCTGTAAAACTCCTGAATAACGTGACCCAGGTAGAGAATGTCTGGAAATGTGAAAATAACTTACTGAAGGTGCTCTGTGAATTGTCATTGGGTGAAAGAATCCATTGCGTTTTTTTTCCCCCCACCACTCAGATGGATATTTGACCGGCTGATGCTTTGACTGTCCACCATCTGTCTGTTTAGAGTGGTTGATTATCATATTCTTTCCGTTATCTGGTATAAAAGCGCATGAGTTGTGTGGATGGTCCTGTCCATGTACTTGTGTGGATTGTTTTGAAGCAGGAATTATAAATCAGGCTTTTAAAGACAGTCACGGTTTCAGCCTAAACAAGAACCCAGCATCATATGGGAGTCTTAAATACACTTATATGGATGATTTCAGTTATTGAGTTTTATGTCAAACATAATTTCAAAACACAGTTATTACACTGTAGAATTTTACACAATTTTCAGTGACCATGGTTTTTATGGGCCAATTTTTCCCGGAACAATGAATCAGAAAGTAATGATTTTACTCATGATATTTCAGTTGTTCTCTGTCTCTATAGATTAATTCTAACATAACTGAATTATACAAACTGAATGAAATTATCATTTTCTATTTTTCTTTCACAAAGGTTTAGAATTACTAAGCTGGTTTTGTCAGAAGACCTTCACAGAAAGTTTAATAGCACTTGCCTATATTCCAGACCCAACATTTAAATGCTCTTCAGGTCGGTTCACAGTTTCATTTAGGGATTAAGTCAGAGGCACTTTTGCCTCTGTCTGGCCGCTTTTGGTGTGTCAGAGGCGCAGCCCGTCGCCTGCCATGTGGGAGCCGAGAAGTGCACGTTAGCGGGGCCGCTTAGAAAAATTAAAATAATTTACCTCGGTTTAAGCACACCATGTCACGCAGAAATGTAAAAACGCCCAGCGACGCACTTTGAGATGCGCGCCGCTCCACCTATGCGCATAGACCGCCTGTCCTTTTAATTATACCGCCGTAATGTCACTGCTCTCCTTAATTGAATGGATGTTATTTCTGAATCATGTTTGATATTCTAATGGAACATTTATTAATGTATTCACATTTCATACTTTCTCCGATATTGTGCTGTAATTTAAGTTGTTTTACTGCTTTCGCTCACATTAGATTGTAAGTAACATTCCACTGGTATTTCAGGTTAAATAGTTCGAATTCCTCTTTTGCGTTTACCTTCACTAAGTGTAATCACGTGCATCGCATACTTAACCTGCAACCGATGTTTTTTTGGCAAAATTTAATGGAAGCTGCATGCGTTGGCGGTCCATTTGTAGCTCGTTATGTGTCGCTGTTTACCGTTTTATACACAATGGCTTTCTAGCAATAGATCAAGGTACCTTTCTTATTCCTCCATATGAGCACTAGGATGTTTAAATCCATCTGGAGTAACTCATATTTGCCATTTGGTCAGACTGCCTTTACGTGCCTTTATAGACACGTAGGTGTGCCTTTGTGTAAGTAATGAGTCGTCATTAGCCGTCAACGTGATCGAGATGCTGGGATTACGCATGTCGTCCGGTTTGTGCATGAAAAGCAGTGACGGCGGTTCCCCAAACCCACACGGGTCGCTGATAATAATCATATTTCCGGTGATAAGTGAAAGGTCCATCTAAGAGGATGTGCTTTTTTTTAGCAAACATGGTAATGAATGTACAGTATATTGAGTTGTATTATTTCTACAAATAACAGTTTCTTCTGTCAAAGCAACTATAACCATTAGTGGTCTCTAGACATTAAGCGAGGTTCAGCTCCTACAACCAACGTATCACTTGGAGAAATACGAGGTTTTTCGTAAGCCTGTAATCCAACCAAGCTGATTGGATGTAACGTTAACGCACGCCGTGCTTACTCAGCCAATTAAAAGTGACCCAGTTCACTATTCTCCAATAAATAAATAAGTAAATAAAATTGCAAAAAAAATAAATAAATAAAACGGCGCCAGTGCACTTTTAATTAGGAGGGGGCCGACGGCGGCTGCCAGTCACGCAGCCTACGGAGAAACTGCCTGTCTGATATCCACTGATTAGGGGTGGGGTGGAGGGGGCTTGGGAGAAGCGACGTCCCTGAAGGCTTTTAATTTAAGCCTAGGCTATTAGCACATGTTACATGTCATGAATCTGCCTCTGCTAACCCCTCCAGACTCTCAGTATGGGGGGGGGGGTCTGATCTGAGCATGAGTGGACTTATGTATATATTTGTGTGTTTATGTAGGTAAGCATCTGTGTGGATTTATGTATGCATGTGTTTTTATGTGTGTGTGCGTACATGCACATAATAGAAAGACTGAAGTAGGGCTGCAACGATGCATCGAGTAATTCGAATAACTCGATTACAAAAAATCCTCGATGCAAATTCTTTGCTTTCGATTCTTCACACAGTCTGCTAACGCTGCATTACCTGCAAAGTGGTAGAAACGGAAAAGAAAGAAACAGAAGTGTAAGAAACAGAGTGGCGCGGCTGTACAGATCAGGTAGCAACAAGGCTGTACAGATCGGGTAGCAACAAGGCTGTACAGATCGGGTAGCGGCAGCGACACTCCCGTCTAAAAAAATGGCGGAGAAATTGTCGGCTAACTTCTGAGTCACGGAGACGGTGAATAGTTCCAAACATTGACACTCACAGCATAGAATCACTGTCCTTTCCATTGCTAATTACCAATCACTTTAAGCGGTATGTTTGTAAAATAACAGATAAAAATACAACACTATTTTGTTTTTATATTGGCGCAGCATTAGCTGCTAATGGTTATCGTAATTATCGCTTAGCAGCTATCGAGGCTGACGTCCCCATTTCACTGATGATTTTGTCTACTGACGCAGGGTAACGTTACATATTAAGTTGTTCTGGTTATGAACTGCTCCATACTTACATTTAGCACAGCTGATTAGAATATCAGTTTAGAGCTCTCATCGGGTCACATGGGTCAATGTGAATTTGCTACCAAATTCATGGCAAAATGGCTTACATTATTTTGTGGTAATTAATTTGCCAAAAAATACAGTGTTTCGGTAAAGTGTCTGTATCATTACCTGTGCATTTAAGTGCAGCATTTGCAAACAGCGATCGAACAGATTATTTCATCTCCCTCATGTTGGATTACTTAAAATACTATCATTATGGTATGCAGTTTAACCATTGGTTGTTCATTTTAAGAGACCTGTCTTTTTCTCTCTTTTGAATAGTTACTATTGCACTTTAATAAGACAAAAGTATTTCTTATCCGATTACTCGATTAATCGATGGAATAATCGATAGAATACCCAATTACTAAAATAATCGTTAGCTGCAGCCCTAGACTGAAGGTGTTAGGGTCAGTTTGGGAAGGAGGGGTTCTGAGATTTTAGCTTGTCTTTTTCTGTCTTACTCATACCCCTTGTGGAGGGATTCGGGGTCAGATGGCTTGATCTGGAAGCTTTGACCAGTTTGCACTGAACAGCGGAACGCACGCCTGAGCCGAGGAACATGATGACTTTGAGTACAATGCATGATGGGTAATGGAGGCCTAGACACAGGAAAGCTAAATGAGTTCAGAGATGTGCCAGATGTAGGACTATGCCTCCTCCCCTATCAGCCCCAGCAGCTGACTGGAAATTCTGGGGTCAGGGATAACTCAGTTGTCCATGTACTTGTGGAAGCTTCTCCACTGTGTCAAATGAGGCCCAACTGACTCATCATTTTGACCTCGTCACATGATACATATATGGAGCGGCCACAGAGGTGCCCAGACAAGTACAGGAGAGGCTGTGTAAAAGACCGTTCCTTTACACTACTGCTTCCCAATCCAGTCCTTGGGGGCCCACAGCCAGTCCACATTTTTGCTCCCTCCAAGCTGGGAGGGAGCAAAAATGTGGACCGGCTGTGGGTCCTGAAGAACTGGATTGGGAAACACTGCCTTAGACTCTCATCACCCACCCACAAGCCAGAGGAGCAATGCGGACTGGTCGCAGTGTTACCGTGATTGCCAAGGTCATGTGGAGCTGTGCCATCGAGGGAGGACAGCAGGAGTTCACCCTCGGCTCCAATGCCATGTGCATTCATCGTTCGCATTAAAACGACCACATGAGCAGCAGCTGTCAAGGGCTACCCTTTAGATTTATGTGGCCCTTACGACAAATTTCTTCATTGACACCTTTGGTCCATTTCTTTATGAAGGCTGGCAGTTTTCCTTCCAGCATCGAAGCCAGTTCAGGCTGTTTTTCTTGGAATTCCTGCTGAGGATCGACAAATCTCTTTTAAAACATGGCATGGCCCTTAGAAAGACATAGAAATGCACCACACCAAAATCAACAGCCTCCGCACAGGGCACACCCTGGACAGGATTGTAGTCCTAGTCCACAGTAGGACACACAACACAGGGACATTTAGAGACCCCAGCTATTTTACATGCATGTCTTTTCCCTGCAGGTGGGGAGCACAGGTAGAACAGGCAAACTGCACACAGACTAGAGGCAGATTTTGAATCCCTAATCGTGGAGTTGTGAGGCAATAATGCTACCTAATGAGTCGCATTGCCACCCCGTGATTTTGGCATAAATTAATCACGAAATGTTTTAAACCCATGAAACACTGATATAGAGCCAGAACAGTATGGATTATACAATCTGTTCATTAGTGCTCATTGGCTTAGTTATAGCCCATGGAAACCACAGTTTGGTTCTGATGATGTGGTCAGTAGATCAAGAGGTGAGACAGTCAGATACGGAAGCTGAGGCAGAGACGTTCCCACTGGGGCTGGGGGTGCACCACAGTGGCAGTCATCACCCATGGAGAGATGGGGGTGAAGTGGACTGCTGAAGGGGGGGGTGTAGGGAGGAGGTGCATGGGCATCTGTAATGCACATTTTGCCCCACTGGCAGAGCATGCTGGAGCAAAGGAGGAATCTAGGTGGCGCACAGTGTTCTTTCTAAGTTAATATATTAATATTATATTTAATGCTAATCATGGCTATTTGAGTGTTGTTGCTATTGTTTACGGCTTTCCATTCATAATTTATGCAAAAGTCGCAGGCAAACTAAAGCGGTTATTTAGTCCAGCCACTGAGACAGCTGTCTTTACATTTGGCTGAAACCTTACCATTTATATATAGTATATATGTAGTATTTAAAAATAACTAAAGATGTGGGGGTGGGGCAGTGTGTAGCTCAGTGGGCAAAGCCTCTGCATGTAATTGGAAGGTTGCCAGTTCAAGCCCAGCCTCAGCTAAACTGTCACAGCTATGGGCCCCTGAGTATGGCCCCTTGTCCCACAATGGGTGCCATTTGCCATTGCCTGCATGTGTGCCATGGAGAGCAGGATGGAGTAGGCAAAAGGGGAGCTTCCCGCTAGGGATCAATGAAGTATTATTATTATTAAGTGAGTGCATGTATCCCTTTTTTAGACAGCGGCGCTTAATCAGTTCCCAGTATAAAAGTGTTGCGTCAAAGAAATTCTATTTCGCAAATATGGTGACAAACGACAACAAGCACCTACACTTAGGTTCGTTTATAATGGACGATTCACCTTTAAATAGATCCATTTATCCATTTTACCGTTTACCCTGGTCGTAGTCACGGTGTGGGAGGCACCAGACGGGATAGGGCACAAGGGCTGGTATGTTAAGTTAGATAATTCGTCAGCAGTAAAATACGATCAAACGCTTTATACGGTCAGTGTTTTTTTATATATATAAAAAACTTTTATAGCAATACCAAGATTTGTGACTTACCCCGAATAAGGTTTTAATGGCCCAATGAGCACAATATATCTGTTATGCCCACGACTGCCTGAACTATAAAATAGTCTACTTATCATATATCGTAATGCATGGTATGAATGCCGAACGGTGGATAAAGAAAAACGCGCAAAACAGCAAATCATCTCATTTTCATATGCTTAGAACATCGTCCGTGGCTTAAGCGTTTAAACCCCGGAATACAATATACAGCCAATTTAACTAAAATTGGATCCCATTCCGCAGAATTTGACTTTATTATTTAGATCTGAGGGTTCATTTCCTTCTTGTGGAAGTGGAACATAGAATAATTGCTTGGTTATTAATCTCCCATACAAGAGGACACGTGAGACGCGCTCGGCTGTAATTATATTAATTTATTTTGATGCGTATCAGACTTTCCGGCTAAGCGACATTCTCGCACCTCTGGGGCACCCGGCTGTACAGGGACTTCGGGTTTCCGCTTTTATTTGACTTACTCCTACACCCTTCCGTGCTTCTCGGATAATAACACCTGTTTAAGTGAACTTAAGTGGCATCAGTACCCTGGTAGACGAAGCTTTCATTTCAACCAATTCTGCAAACAAAATTCACCCCAGTTTAAATTGTTTTAAACTGCATTAATCGGATGTGATACATGTTACCTTATGTAGGCTATACATTATATATTTTTGTAATCGACCCTTTAATTATTTGCAAATTTCAACACATAGTCCAAGTGAGAAAGAACTCACCAGGTTAGATTCCTATTAACTGCTTAAACATAAAACTGCAAAGCAATTAATATCGTCGTTGAAAATTCTATTTCTCTTACATAAATTGGAAAGTATGTTTTGAATTTTGTCTTTTCTAAGTTAGTATCATCCCGTGATTGCTACCGTGCGCTCTGCAGTGCGGGCAACTCAATTACTTCTTGTCATATTTTCTACTTGAAAAAAAAAGTGGTGGCAACAGAAGTGAACCCAGATCGTTTTGATTTCATTTTAATAAGGTCAGTAATAATCGCGGGGAGCCAGCCGAGGAGAAAACAATCCCCAAAGGCGCAATTGAGAGGCGAGATGCGGAAAAGCCCGCGGGAGGCGCGCGCTGACCCCGGAGTTTCACAAACAATTTTATCACGCGGCGTTCGCTGTCTCGCGGGACCAGCTTCAGCACGCGCCTCGCTGATTCTCATTGTCAGCGGCTCGCGCTAATAAAATTGTCCCTCCTGCAGGCGAGCATGTTAGGAAATTAATTTCATCTAATTATATTGATGCCACCGTAGCTTTTTCACATTGTAATTAAAATCTGACCTGCAAGCTTCTTTTTTAATTCTTTCCTTGGGGGGGGAGGCTAATACAATTAAATAAATAAAGTGTGTGGTTTTCTCATTGTTTTTTTTTCCCGCCCCATCATTGTCTCTCTGTAGAGAACCGTGCAGAAGAATGCCAAGTACGTCTGTTTGGCCAGTAAAAACTGTCCGGTGGACAAAAGAAGACGCAACCGCTGCCAGTACTGCCGCTTTCAGAAATGTCTGAGTGTGGGCATGGTGAAGGAAGGTAATGTACCGAACTTAACAACCCTCAAAGGCCAACCCACATGGCAAGGAGAGTGAAGTGGACCCATTGTAAACATGACCCTGTGACCTTAAACAACTCTACACCCCATATATGTAAATGCCTGCATTTTATATGCCCAATTCCCAGCCAATCACAGGCGGCATATGCATGCGACCTTCCTCTGGACCCTCATTTAGTAAGAGAGGGAGAAAGATTGGAGCCTTAATATAGCCCAGTGTCCTGTGAGACTATGGGAAGGCAGTATGAGAGTACAAGCTAATGAATCCCCGTCCACCAACACTGGCGGGTTCCTCGTATTAAGCTGCACGTAGATTGCTAGGCCCCATCCATTATCGCTCTGTCACACCCCCGGCTGCTGTAACTTCCTGTGCACGCTAATCAGCCCTCCGAAACGCTAATCATGGACGGCGGGGCCATTAATGACCCGACCTATTGTGGTGTCACAGGCTGAGGGGCCGTGGTGTCAGAGTCTAATCTGGCAGATTGCTGGACGCAGGTTCGCGCATTTGGTGTGGAACTGCCTGAAACAGTAGGCGACAGGTCTCCCAGTACAACACGCTGTCTCGTAAAGCTGATGATCTAGGAGGGCTTACGTCCGGTCAGCTCACTAGCAGTGACATCCAGAGACTCCCTTGCTGTGCTTGTGTATGCCCGGAATTTGTCTGTTAGACATATATAGCTACTGCCCCTGTAAGCGTTTGTGTGTTAAATATGAAATGTCTACATTAGCCTACTCTGATAAAGCTCAGAATCAGTTTTAAACTCAGGTTCCCTGTCCAGATGCATTCTAATACTCAGCACTGAAGTGCCCTCTACTGGTCAGGAATAGCTTAACTTCTTAACTTCCAAATTTTACCACACTGTTCCCAGATTTTTCTTTTCACCATGTCTTCATGATTGTTTTGCCTCAGTAAGAAATGTCGAGTGCCCTTCCCTCAGCTTGCCCTGTTCTGCCTTCCCATGTTCTCTCTGAGCTCATGGATCTCTTGTTCAGAACTAGTGTGAAAAAATCAGATTCCTCAAAAGTTTGGAGCCCTAGCCATGACAGAGGTTCTGGTTCTTAAGCCGTATTTGAAGCTATAGACATTGCTGCAGAAAATAACCCAGATAATATTTGAACAGTAAGCAAGGGTGCTCCTGTGCTTTGAACCATCTGAGATGGTAAGAAGCTGCTGTCTTGAGCACTATGGTATCTCCCCTTTATGACCACGGTGGTCCGACCGCACTAACAGAATCCAGTGGAGAAAGCTCTCCGATTGACTTTCGAATGCCAGATTCGTCATAATGAAAGCCTCCACTGATGAATCTCAACAAGAACAATTAGTATATTGCAAATGCATTGGTTGTATTATGAGTGTGCCAGCTTCCCAGTTCAGTTTTACAACCAAATATCACACCACATGCCGATTACGTGTACTGACTACAGTGTGTATAACATTACATTACACCATAGTCCCGTTCTTGGAGGTAACTAATCAGTCTTGTCATTTGGCGGATTTCTCCAGCCTATGACCTTCTCTTGATTCTTATCTGGAGTCTTTGATAGCTTTTCATTGTTTTTGTCGCTTCTGGATTGGTGCAGCTTGGGTTGATCGTGATGTCATCATTCTAGTTATAGTTGGAGGTGTTTACATTTGGGGGTGTGATTAAGCTCGCCACTCTCTTCCTCTGCCCCACACAGTGGTCCGGACAGACAACCTGAAGGGCCGAAGAGGTCGTCTGCCTTCCAAACCAAAGAGCCCCCTTCAGCCGGAGCCTTCGCCCCCATCACCTCCTATCAGCCTCCTCAATGCCTTAGTGAGAGCCTACTCTCAGTCCACCCCCCGGGACCTGGACTACAGCCAGGTAAGGGTGGGCTTTCGGGGTGACCGCAAGGCTCTCCACAATGGCAGCTGAGTTCATTGAAGCGGCAATCTCACTGCCATGCCTCACAGTGACACCACAGCGATGACCATCTCTTCCCAAAAAGCCACCGCCGACCCGTTTCTTGTTATTTAAACCTCAGTTTGTTTTTTAAGCCAGCCTTTCTGTCTCCATCCTAGTATGATCATCAAATCAAGCTCTTTAAAGAAACGGGGCCCTAGTAAATCAGATAATCAGATCACGTCATTAAAGCCCACTTATCAATTAGGTCGAGAACGGCACCAAGACACATTATCAGCAAACTCTTCCTTCTCTGGGTCCTGTCTTTTTCCATCCTTTGCCCAGTTATCTTTTCTTATCCCCTCATCTTTCCGTCGCTGTGTCCATCTCGGCCTCCCGTTGACTCTGTCTGCCCATCCTCTGTTGACGTCATTTTGACCACTTTAGGAACATTTTGCACTCCCATTTTCATGGTGCATCAGTACATCCTGCATTTCTCTCCCCACCCCAGTTCAGCGCCGTGGACCAGCCGTCCGCCGCCTCAGATGCCCAGCACATCCAGCTCTTCTACCGGCTCCTGACCAGCTCCATGGAGGTGACACGAACTTGGGCCGACCGCCTGCCAGGATTTTCCGAACTGCCGCGGGAGGATCAGACCCTGCTCATCGACTCTGCCTTCCTCGAGCTCTTTGTGCTCCGGCTGGCCAACAGGTGAGGGGATGTCCTGTCCCAAGACACCAGTCTTGCCCCTAGACTGGAGTTCCTCTCCACTCTTACCCATGTGTCCTGGCAAGCAAGGCTGTATCAGTATGAGGGGAGTATCTTTTAAAGGGTGCTGTGGCACTATCGCAGATGACAGACGGTCACATGGTTAGAAATGGATACAGTGTTTGCAAACGGCAGTCCCTGGAATAATTGAATAATTAGCATGTTGATTTATCTTCTGCGGGGAGGAATGGAGCAAGCCAGAGCCAGCAAGGATAATGAGTCTCCGCAGAGAAGTAGGGCTCGTTACTGTAATTAGACACACACCCTGCTAAAACAAAACGTACATTTCCTCCTGCTGGGGGGGCCCCCTGTTGGGATGGCGGGCGAGGGGGGGGGGTCCACAGACCCAGGGCTGAGTTGGGCAGAGGCAGGTAGCCCACTTCTGACTTGGAACCAAGATCTAGTTGGGGTTTTTCTGGGGTTGATGCAGTGCT
>JAODKL010000135.1:8958321-8974611 GCA_026780765.1 Petrocephalus schoutedeni
TGGGGGGAAACCGGAGTACCCGGAGGAAACCCCACAACGGCACAGGGAGAACATGCAAACTCCACACACATGGAACCTGGGCGGAGACTTGAACCCTGGGCCCTGAGGTATGAGGCAGCAGTGCTAACCACTACACCACCAAACTTAATTTATGAAATGAAATGTGCTGAAGAGAAGCTTCATTTGCCATTTGCACAAGTTCAGATTAGGCTCCATAATATCTATTGCTGTCTAGTGGTGTTAGAGGTCAATCCCCTCTTAAATTGGCTGGACATGCCAGTGGAGTGTCCTTCAAATGGTGGGCTCACCGTCCCGCGTCCACGCACCCTGCAGACGCAAGGGCCAGCTGGAAGTCACTTTCCCCGGGTTCTCCTTGATGTACCACGAACAGCCAGACTTTGCCGTACTTCTGGAACTTTCTGGGCTGGAGGTGACGCGCAGAGCCAGGATGTGCGATGAGCGGGCTATCGGACGTAGCAAACACCGCGGGGCTCGGTGATTCTCTCGGGCCGGATCAGTGACGATACCCAGCAGGCTGCAGGGCACCGTGGCCCCTCGCTCCAGATATGGCCGACGCCAACTTGCCACACTGCTGGAACGTCCCCAGCGGACAACATAGAGGTGCAAAGCGAGGGAGCTGCGGAGCCCTCAAATGCCAAGCCCCCCCCCCCCCAAACTCCCATGCCTAAACACACCCACCTTCGCAAGAGCACTTAACTCTCTGGCGGAATCGACCGGGGCACTGCGGTGCTCTCGTCACAAATGGGTCGCCATGCTGCGCCGCAGGCCTGGGCCCCCACTCCCCCCCGCACCCCCCCTGACCCCGGCCTATCGACTGCCCTAAAAGTGTTCGCCGCAAGCCTGCCATTCATTAGACCTAGGGAGAAGGCAGCAAGGGGACTGGAGAGAAAGGGGGAGAGAGAGAGAGCGGTAGAAGAGAAAGGAACAATGATTCCCTGGGGTCTCGCCTTTCAGCGTCTCTCGAAAACACGCTGCCAGCACCAAACCACCCCCTACCCCCCACCTCTCCGTTTACTCCGGGCCCCATACATCCAAAATTGGGAACGGGGGGGGGTGGGGGGAGAGACACCGAATCACTCTTTCCACACGCGGATGCAATGCCGGTGTGTTGTCATGGAGTGGATTCGACACAGGAGGAGGAAGAATTTCCCAGCATTCACCACAGCAAAAGGTTAGAGTGTTTTCCCCATTACCCACGTTCCCCTTCACTCGTGGCCGCCGGACCTGCCTTTGTCCGCAGGCTTGCTTTCCGCGGCCCAAAGTAAATGAGTAAATCACAGGTTTAACGCCGCGCTGATTAATGCAGATCAGCCTGATACGGCGGCCCACCTGACATCTCTTTGTCTCCGCCTTTATTTATGCATGTGGGCAAGCTGGGCAGCCCGTTTTCCGCACGGCCGCCGTGGAATAAATTAGTGCCCCATTAGAGCCCAGCGGCCTGAAGCGTCCACCACTGCCCGCGCGGCAGGGTTGCCATGGCGAGCCTAATTTGCAAAAGGCTTAATCGCATTTTGCCACTCGAGGGGCTGCATAATCCCTTTAATTGTCGAGCGCCGGGGCCAGTGCTTGGTGTCGGCGTTACGATGGCATGTCACAAGGTTCGAGGGGGACCTCCTTGCTCACGCAGACTGGCTTTGCATTTGTTACACCAAAAGAGGAGTCATTCAACCGGTGTTGTGCTCTTTTCTTTTTTTTGAGACAAGCTGTGTGTAGGAACGGGGGGGGGGGGGGGGGGGGGGGGGGGGGGGGGGGGGGGGGGGGGGGGGGGGGGGGGCCTGAAAACTCTTGGTTCCTCATGGTTGTACGTGTCCCAGAATGATTCTTCTGACTTACACCCCTTCACCTTGTCTGGTCGTTTCAGAACAATGCCCGGGTCTGAAGGAACCAAAGAAAGTCGAGGAGATCCAGAACAAGATCATCTGCTGCTTGAGGGATCACCTGGGCTTTGGGGCGGGCGTGGCCATCGGCGGGGCTGCCGCTGCCGCCATGAAGCCGCCGGCCTCCCTGAGCAGGGTGCTGGGCGTGCGGGCCGAGCTGCGCTCCCAGCGCACACAGGGCCTTCAGCGTATCTTCTACTTGAAGCTGGAGGACCTGGTGCCCCCGCCGCCCGTCATCGACAGGTTCCTGGACACCCTCCCTTACTGACGGAGGCCCGCTGGCCGTATCCGGAGCCCCTCCCCTCCACGCAGCGGGGAGCGCGCCCTGCTCTCTCAGTCCCGTGAAGACGTCCATTGTTTCAGAGGCCTCCACGACGCTCTGCGGCTGCAGATTGGCAGACGTTCTAGATATTCTAGAATTTAGAGTTTGGCCCTGGGGTTCTAGAGCCTCGGCGCAGAGACAGTGAGACTGCCACACAGCACAAAAGTCCTGGACTCCTGTAAAACTCCCTGACTGGGTTTACATTTCTTACACAGAAGAAAACACACACACACACACACAAATCTGCTGACGGCTTTTCACTTTTCCTTTGTTTCTATGTGAAGACGTGGGTATGTTTATTTTTGGCAAGTGAAATCCGGAAAAGGACACTCCTCTCCAAGATCTTGCCAGGGTGGCTAGCATAATGTTTTTTGATGGAGGTTAGTCCCTAGTCATGTTTTTGAGAGAAAACCTCACTCCTGTTTGATATTAGGGGCAAGTGGGTACAGCTGTAATGCAGTTGTGTGTAAAATAACTTTCTGGAAAGTTTATTTCAGGTAATCAGCAAACTCAAAGAATTGGTGTCATCTTTTTTTTTTCTCAAAAACTCCAGTCTGTGGACATTTGTATCAAATTGTATCTCAAACAAAGAGCCTTGTGTGTGGATCCTTCTGGAGTACTTTGTTATATAAAGAGTTTACCAGTGCACAGACTGTTGGCTCATGGGCTCTGACTGAAATCAGACGTTATGTTATACCTTCTAACCGAACGAATGCATTAAACCCATCTCACACCATGGGAAGTACACACAAAACAATGTGACGACAGCCTGTTTGCTCTATAAGTGCAATTCCTAAAGTGCTAAAAAGAGACAGAGAGCGTGGTCACAGATCAAACTCTAAATTATTTCAATACTAAGTCAGAAAGGATAAGCAGAGCTTAATGTTTTCAAAATAAGGAGAAGGAAACCTAGGGAACACAGCAATCCAATCGCACTAACTTTGTATGACAGAGTTCCACAAACTTGAATTTGCAGTTTTTTTTTTTTTATCGAAAATATTTTATTTTAGCTATAGAAGGAAGTACACAGAACTGAAATATTTTATTTTAACTGTAGGACAGCAGGATCTGGACTGAGGAGGAGGAACACAGAATTGGTTTCAAAGCACTTATAACATTGCAGAGTCGGACCGTACGTAAGACATGGTCCCTACACATCCCCACATTGGGGGGGTTGCTGCGATAGGTGGGATCTCTTGAGGGTGGGAATGGGATTTATTTTTTATTTTTTTTTGGGGGTGGCCAAAACATTCCACATCTGTTTTTTTCCTTTTTGTATGTTTGTATCGTCAATGCCATTTATTAATAAGTCCGAATTTGTTCCATGATGTCTTTATTTGTACAAAAAAAAAAACAGAAAAAAGGATTATATGCATGGTATATCGTAATGGCTTTGCCTGTATTTATTGCAAACACTGCCGGCTCTGTGACTCCGCATTTGTTTTCGTTTTTATTTTATTTTTAATTCAGTGCTCATCAAGGGCTCATTCACGCTGACTGAGATTTCAAAGCAAAAAGAAGCGGCAGTGGTTTCAAGTTTTAATAGATATAAATATATAAATATATATACAAAACTAATATTTTGAAGTGTTTTTATCTGATAGCTTTTTTCAAATATTGTGGTACGAGTTGTGGTGCGTTGTTTTTTTTTGAAGAAGAGAAACAAAGAAAAAAAAAACGATCTCCTCCCCTCGCTCTCTTTACCTCTCTTTCCCGTCGGCCCGCTGGAGTTACTGTTCAGCAGTTTGAAATCATAAAACAGTACTGATTATTTCGCCTGAGAGTCTCTTTGTTTGTCTGGATGACCCTGTACCCTCACAACCATACAGACGGAAAATGCCACACAAAACAGCAGCCCAGAAAACGTTCATTAGGGTTCATTATACCGCAGGGAAAGATAGAGCCAGTTCAGTTCTTTGCCTGATTGGAACAAGTGGCTGTATATCCATACAACTTACAGGAATAACAGTCGGTTTTTGTAAACACCTCTAATGCTGGATAGTTCGCCAAGCCCCAGCTCTGCTTGTTGTTTCATTGTTACACTGTTGTTGTGCTAAACACCTTTGGACATTTTTACAGCTGTGTCTTAACCATTCAGGTATTAGCTCTACTGGAAGTATACAGCTGTAAATATGACCGCACTGCACGGCTCACAGATGTGATGTGAGAACCACAGACATAGACAGCTAGACATGACCTTTCGGCGTGGTGTTCTTTGGCCATGTGGAGATGTGGAGATGCCTCTCCTCCCCTCTGGCCTTGTCATACCACCCAACCCTTAATCTTCCACAGCGCCCCCCACCCCTTCACCTCCCATGAGCACTCAGGTCTCCACGCGGTGGTGAGCCGGCTGCTGACTCATTACCTCCGTTCACATTAACCTGAGTGCAGATATCCGATGGTGGCACGCACCGCCGGACTCCCACGCCTGCCCCCGGTGGCCTCTCCGGCTGCGGCGTGCCGGACTGATCGCGCTAACTGCCCCCCGGGTAAAGGCGTCTTTTTCCCTCACAGGAGAAAGTGACACATCGCAGAGTAGAACGCTAGAACGGAAGCAGAGATCCGTAAAAGGAGTGTCGTTTATGGCCGTTGAGATCCACAAGTGAAATTAAAAGTCATAAACTAATTAATCTGAAGAGCGGTTAAATTAAACAATAGATATATTATTATACTACCATACTACTAATCTGAACATACTACAGATTCTGGATTTGACATTGACGACATGCAAATTATTTCCCAGAAGAAAACATCAGTTCATTCACCAAGAGAAAATTTAATTTCTTTTAACAGTGTTTGTAGCACTAAGGTTTCAGAGATGGATGGACACTGCATACTACTCTTAGATGAGCTTGATTTTCCTTTTAAGTGCCACTGGTCACCATCCAGGACCGCAGAGGATCACAGGTTGTCCAGGCGCCAGTGAGCACCAGTGGACACACAAATGATGAACACTAGTTACCGAGGACAGGGCAGAGTGACAGGCAGAGGGGGTCACGTTTAACCAAAAATCGGGCGAGCTGGTAAAAAAGAGACGTTGTCAGCCATTGCTGGTCAATGCTAACCAAAAAAAAAAATCAGATACCCCTTGAGTGTTAATTAAAATGTCCCATGACAGCAGAAGAGGATTGGTCACGCCTTACAGGAGTTAGCAGCTTGCTGTGAGTGTAAGCTGATGTTGCCGGGTGGGGTCCACTGATGTAATATTGAACAGCTATGAAGGAGCTGCTATTGGCCAGGGGCATCTGCTCCAGATGGCTGACACTGCCTTGTTTATCTGGTGACTCCGGACACCTGCCACTTGCGCTCTGACCCGGAGTGTGACATTCCCGCTGTGCTCTCCATGCCTTAATTCTGACACAATAGAACTCCCACCGAATCCAATCCCCCCTCCCTCAGCAAAGAGTCCGATCCCATCCCCCATCCACACTGTGAGCTGTTCCTGCCATCGAAATCTACTCAATTCCCCTGGCTGTCTCAGTGCTCCTTACCGTCCCCCGTCACCTGACAGCCACCCTCCATGGCCAACTCCGGGCCCATTCATGTCTCTCTGGTCACATGACAAACAAATTGTTTTAATCTACAGACAAACAAGGATACTCTGACGGTCAAAGTGTCCAACATGGAGAATGCAATGACTCCTGTTTCACGGCCTGGAGGCAGGGCAAGTTATTTTTCAGTAGCCTATGCAGCAAAGAAACCGGGAAGAAACTCCAGCATTTATCTGGATTCGACAGCGATATATAAAGGGCAAGAGCAGGTTCACGATGGTTGGAATAAATACGGATAGCGGAAATATAATGGGAACTTCATACAAAGCAACACATTAGATCCAAAATTTACAAGGCTGTTTAAAATGTGAGCTTTTATCATTTTTTATTCTTAATATTAGCTAGTTTGGCTATTAACCCAAACAGAAAGGTTCAATGAGAGTTTTCATCTGAAGATTTCTTTGCAGACTTTGTTTTTGGGGTTGTTTGTTGTGCAGACAACGACATTGACACACGAGAAAAAAAAAGAACTAGGTGACCTTGCAACAGAAGCCTGGATTAAAGAAGACAGAGAGAATGAAGTGCGGCCCATAGGTTAATCATCCACTTTCACTGCCTTTGGAGGCTTGTGGTCTGCCTGCTCCGGCTTCTAAAGTGGTTTGCATATCCGCATGCCGGGGCTGCCCAGAAAAGCACGACACAAGAAAAACAAAACACATCCAGGTCCAAAAGCACAGTTCTGAACATAACTGCTCTTGCTGGCACAGGTTGAAAGGCCCCACGAGACCAGGATCTGGCCATCGTGTGTTCAAGGCTCCCTCTCCCCGTGACAGACATTAGGTCTTGCAACGGGGATTGGCCGTTACTCACAGGGTAGACACAAGCATCCCGGCCGCTGTCTTTCATGCGATGCTTATCGCAAGCTCCTGCGAGCAGAGAGAGAGAGTGGGGAATTGCTGCTGAGCCCATATTCTCTCATTCTCACATCACGCGGAACTGGCGGTGAAGCTCAGACACTGCGCTTCAGACCAGTTTGGTTTCATCTGCACAAGTTTCAGAATTTCCATCCTCCCACATTCCCCCACAAGCTCTCACTGTTTTTTTTCCCCTCTATCTATGTCACGAAAGGGTAGAACATTTAAACCATAATAAAAAGCACCCTTTCTTTTGCTTGCTTTAACAAATATTTTCTGTCCGAGAAGCCAAAACTGGCTGAGCCTTTTACACTGATACAACAGCATCATCTGGCATTTCAATCTGAAGTCTGCTTCCATGGTCGTAAGCCCACTCTATTCAACTACTAAGTCATTTATCAGTCTATCCCAGCAATAAGTACCAAAAACATGCACCACAGAATATAACCCAAAAAGTGCATTCATCTTGCAATGCAACAACACTTTTGACGTGGGCCCTACACCGTGCTGAACGGCATCATTCACTCTTGGCGCGTTCAGCCCACAGTGGCTGACGACGGTGGCGTCGTCCAGGTTAATTAAACGCGAAACAGGCCCTGAATTCCTCCGCTCACCCAGGAGAGCGGCTTGTTCAAAGGGGCAGCAGTGCTGATCCACCAGAGCTCTCAGCAGGGCCTGTCCCCGTAGAGGGGGTAACAGAAGGTCTGCGGTGGAGCCCGGCCATGCCGTTAATCTGCCGCTGTGGCCCTGAGCCTCGGGGCTCTGGCGGTGAGCACACCGGTGCAGTGGAGGTGTTTCTGAGAAAGAAAAAAGAAACTCCCACAAGTCACACTCTGATACTGAAAAATGTATTCATCACACTCATGATATAAGGAATCCAGCATATCGCGGGCGAATATTAAATACTGCCAATTCACAACACTAACAAATATCTATTACCCATTACGCATGGAACTCAAGCCACGCATTATCTTTAAGCACCATATAAAGTATAATTACACAAAAAATATGAATTTTATATTAACATTAAACATTTTTATGAAAAAAAGAAATAACAAGTGCATCCACCTTTGCTTTAATTATCATAATGTAAATAATAAATAGAAACGTCTATATTAATAAATATAAAGGCATCAAGTCACTATCTTAAGTTTTAATCGGCTGCAGAAAGCCTGTCAGGCTGCGATGCGTCGCCTTACAGAGGTAAGTGAAAATAAAAGCCGTCTGAAAGGCTTTTCGGGGACATTGTTCGCACACTTCGGTGCAGTGTGAGAGTTGCATTATAACTTTCCTGGTGTGTTTTTATCCCTGTGTCTGTGTAAGCGCGTTCCCAGCCAGCCAGCCAGCCAGCAAGGAGCGGCCGGCGGACGGGGGAGGGACTCGGGATTCGGAAACGTGTCCGCGGCCGGAGCTCCGACAGCCAGCTAGCGTGCTAAGCTAACGGCGCCTCCGTACGCGGCTGTAATAGCGGGGCCAATAGCCTGCCTCCGCTTCCCTGCAAGGTGGGTGCTTTCCGCGGCGTCGGGGGGGCACCGCGTACCCGTAACACGGCCGACGGCGCCCACTTCGGCCGGGTTTGGGGTGCTTCGTTTTTCCGGGTCGCGGCGCGGCTAACGCGACGGCCGGCCGGCGGCCTCCCGGGGGGAGTAGCCGCCACCGCCGGGGCCCGCCGACAGGGCAGCCCGCCTCGCAGAGCCGAAAAGCGGGGCTGGGGGGACCTGCGCTCCCCTTGGCGAGCGCCGCGGGCGACATGCCGCCTGCGAAGTCGGGCTCGGGCTTCGCTAGCTCCACTTTCGCTTTCTCAGGGCCACTTCGGCTCGCCCCCACGCTTGTTTGCTTGTTTTCCTGTTTACCGTGACATTTGCTACTAGAACCAGCCACATGGTTGAGGCGTGAGACCCTCCGGGAGATTAAGAATATCTGTCTGCTGGGTGTTTATATTCAAACAGCTGGATAGAACATATGGACCTGGACATATTAATGGCCATATCAAGCAAGATGAGGCCAGATTGTTTATGCAGCACTTGATCACGCACACAGGCCATTCAGTGTCCTTCACAGAAACAGAAGTATACAGTACAGGTGAAAGCACGAAAAAGAAACCAGTATAATGCAGGCAAGTGCAAAGCACAACATAAACAGTACTTTATAGATAAATAGTTGGCCGCCCTCTGAACGTTTTAGAAACATTTCATAAGTGTAGGACAGTACACTTTATTTGCTGTTGCATAACCGGGTGTGAAAACTATTCCCTGGGACCGCTCCAAATCGCACCCCTAGGCGGAAAGCACCCAGGGCAGACATGGGAAAGCCCCAGACCTTCAGACCTTTAATTTAGAGATTGTTTTCTTGCAATGGGTTAGCCGACGACAAAAAAGCACAACATCCTGTTGCCCGCATCGGGGTTGAGATTGGCCAGCCCCTTGCCGAGCCGTGGATAGATTACGCTAGATTACACTGTGGCTCCGCTGCTGGTTCTCATACAAGGCCCGGTCTCCCCCTAGGTAGCGTGGTCGAGCCCGGGTGTTGGCCTCCGGCTACAGTGACGTGCCGGGCGGGAGCATGGCCGACGAAGCCGGGAAACTTTCGCTGCGGCGACTGGAGATGCCCATCCAGAAGTTTGTCAAAGTGGCCATCCCCACTGATCTGGAGAGGCTGCAGAAGCACCAGATGAACATCGAGAAGGTACAGCCTGCCCCCTCCCTCCCGTAGCCCCACAGAAGCTCTCTATCAGACAGAAACGTGCCATTCCATTCATTCTGAGAGCATCACCTCCACATGTCGTCGTTGACTCTCATTGGTTTGTTTTAGTAAAGATTCATTATCTGTTTACCTGACACTTCCATGCAACCTCTGAACCTTGGAATTACAGTAGAGGGCTTCACTAATTGCCCCATCCTGGGTTACTGCCTGAGTTGTGCCGGTACCTTCTGGGATAAGACCCCCCCCCCCCTTCCTAACAACTCCCACTGCAGTTGTGTTGACATTAAGGGGTCTCAGATCTGGAGGTCAGCTGTAGAGACAGGAGATGCAGCATGACATGCATGGTGAGATCTTTAAAGGTTGACACTGAATATTGCTGTATGTTGACAGTATTGTTGAGACCTACGTTGTCCTTGGTCATCAAGGCCTGGCACTGTTGTCCAGCTTGCTTTACTGTCACAGAGCTGTGAAATTGATAGTGGTTTTGTTGAGTTTCTACCTGCTTTGAAACTTCATATAATTTTTTTTTTTAGTTTAATCCAAGTCAATTTTTGTTGTCTGAATGTTAAGACCTTAAATGTGCCCTTAATAAATCTGAAGGAGCACAGTTGTGGTATGCCATGTCACGCCGCGCATCACCAGAACTTCTGACAGCTTGTCTGCAGTACCAGTGGGCTGGGATCATATCTCACTTTTGATGGCGAGTGAAACATTTGCCCGAACGCCAGTTTTTCAGTAATATATGGACATTTACTTACGCCCACAGTTTGGTTAGCAGGTTAGTAGTGCAAAGTATCAGTGAGGCATATTATGATGCCCAAAAGTTAGTAATCAGTACAAATTCAGCATATCCTTATGTTTAATAAATGTGTCGGACTTTAAACTGCAAAAAGTACAAACAGACCACCAACGTCTTCTTTTGCCATTTTTCCACAATTATCTCCTCTTTTAAAATATGTTGTGGCTGCTGAGCTGTCCCTTTCTTCACCGCCACTTCAGTGCTTTTCGCACTGAAATATACCAAACCATAGTATACCAAAACAGTCATATGCGGTGTGCTTTGCTAACCAAATTAGTAAACTAACTACTAGTTTAGATTATTAACTTTTGGGTGTCACAAAACACATGTCATTAATATTGTAGCCGTAATAGTAATCTGCTTAACAAATGGTTGGTGTAAATTAATGTTCACATAGTACCTAAAAGCTGGCCTCTGGCCAAATGTTTCGGCGTATATAATGGAGATGTGATATCGCCCGGCCCTACTTGGAGGCCACGGGGGCCAGGTGGAGGATTAGGAGCAGGCGCAGGGGAGCAGGCGTGCCCCACCTGTCACCGCCAGCGGGGTGGAGCGGACCGGAGGGCACAACGGGCCCCCCTCCCTCGGACGGGGCCGCTCGCATCACACTGCCAGCTGGACCGGGCTGAGGTCCGGCTGGCAGCCGCTCTGAGACCCTCTCCTCACAGTGGGCATGATCTGATCAGCAGACATCCCCGATCTGAAGCTGGCGTGGTGGGTATTAGAACAGAAGTGTGCTGCTGGTCTCCCAGTTTGCTTTCTCTTTCCCTCCAGGTTCCTCTGGTATTCTTTTGGTTTGTGCATATTTGTTTCGCTTTCATTTTTACGTTATGTTCGTCAGGTTTTCGTTTTGTGTTATAGTAGTTGCTTGCTTTGGCAAGTAGGAGACTAAAGGCAGCCTCGTGCCGTTTGGGTAGCGGGCAGCTCTTCCGAAAGGCACTGAAGTGGATGTTTGTGAAATTAAATTGGGAATATGTTCATATTTAATGCCAATGGCTGTTTACAGGGGAGGGGCAGAGCAGTGCTGCAAAGTTAACCTGAATTGCTAAAGCACTTTTGTTTGCAGTTGTTTTGGATGAAGCAACTCAGCTGAATAATTATAACGCTGAAGATGATGATGACGACGACGATAAGTAAAGTTAATGAGGTGTGAAACAGCCTCGGCGGGAGAAGCGGCGCGTGTCGGCCACGCCGCCAAGATCCTTTGATGTGTTTGTTGTGCTCGGCGTGTGGGCGACTGTGGGGCACGGAGGTATGCCCACGCCTGTGCGCGCCCGTGGGATTAGCGCGGGCCGGGGTGTGCCTGCTTTGATATGTCTGTGAAATGCGTCCGGTCTGACTCTCTGTGCCCCGCAGTTCCAGCGCTGCCAGCAGTGGGACCGGCTGCACAAAGAGCACATCAACGCCAGCCGGACGGTGCAGGTGAGTGCCCTGGAAACGCAGGCAAGGCTGCCTCACCAGCCCAAGGCCCTCGACTCTGCTAAACACAGGCGCGGAATGGCTCACCGACACGTCTCGCGCTACTGTACTCTTAACCCCTATCCCGTGTTTGGGGTCAATCTGACCCCAAAGCATCATTAAACGGTAGGCAAATTTCACATGGGGAAATTATCACGGGAAAAGGGTTAAAGGTGCCAAGAAATTTTTCTAGGTTTCGCTTGAATTCTCAGCTTCATCGCACAGTTCACCAAGCACACAGGCTATACATTTTTTTTATACAAGTTTGTTTATTGAAAGCCATTCCATTATTTCCCTTTAAATACACCCCATCTGCATAATGCTAGAAACTACAGGCCCCTGACAGCAGCTGGAAGTGTGCTGGTGTGTGACTCTCTGGGTTACGACTCTGGTCCAGTCATCAGATGGTCGCTAGTTTAATTTCCTGGGTCTGCAGAGTGATATCACCGTTGAGCCTTTAAACGAGACTCGACTGCAGTCGCTTTCTCAACTGTTCGCCGCTTTGGTTAAAAGCACGATTTACTAAATGAGTAATTGAAGTGGAACAGAATAGAAAGAGGGAACGAGAAAGCGGGTGAGCAGAATAGCGTTTGCTGAATGACTGTCCTGCTCAGCCTGTCCCCCCTAGTGCTGATACACTTGGGCTGATATTGTGTGCACGGGCCGCACGAGTGGCACCAGAGCCATGGCCTTTCACACACCCTACACTCTCTCTTGTGGTGAAGTTTCAGTACAGCTTACGGCGAATGTAGTAACACTTGTGTGTGTGACAGGTGCGCTTCCACAGGTTCACTGGGGATGTGGATGTTTCATGGGTATTGTGGTAGTTATGTTGCGGAGTGTAATATCTTTCCCGATTGAGTTAAAGTAGGATGATCTGCAAGGTGGGTTGAGTGTCTGCACAGTGGTCTCTTGGATGATGAGCTGAAGTTAGTTGTGTAGCCAGTGCAGGCCCAGGAAATTCATCACATGTGTATGAGCTCATCGTCAGCTTGGCCAGATAGCCTCGAGGTTACCAGTGCTTGAGGGGGTATCTGACTATATCGAAACATCCCCGTTAGTGTGGTGGGGATTGATTAACACCCCCCCACCCCAAAAAAAAAATATATCTGCATATTGACTTATTTTCCTTGATATACCTCGCTCTGCATGCACTGTATGGGCTCTGGAGACCCTCCGAGGCCTCTTGCTGATACCCTTCTCCTCTGCTTATTTCACCGTAGCTGGGGGGTAGCGGGTGGCTGGGGTTCATGCAGCAGAGATTGCCAGAGTCAGCGCATGACCATGAGGAGGCCGGATCGTCACGTGTCCTCAGCTGTGGACTGATGCGGATTTTAGATGGAATGTGGGCGGAGCGCTGTCAGCTGCCTCTGATGATGTCATAGGCACTGTAGATAACGGGAAAGCCAAGTCTGGGAGGCCAGGAGCGTGTGTGTGATGTGGCAGGCTGGTTCCTGCTGGGCTTACTCAGCCCAAGCTCTCTGTCTGTCTGCCGTTTTGATTTCGCTCTCTTCTTTCCTTTGGGAATGCGTCACCTGCAGATACAGGTGAAGGGTCTGACAGACTGTGTTGTGGAATTCCGGAGGTACAGAGTCGACGCGGAAGGTCGCGCTCATCTCATATTCACTGTTGATTTGCGCAGGGTTTTTTGAAAGCGGAAATCTGCATATGCGTTCCGCCAACTTGCTTGTGCGCGCTTTCCTATGAACCCTATGGGATGCGTTGCTCTCGCACAATTCTCCTTTGCCCACGCGAGGAGAATGACCTTTCACCCCCCCACCGTGGCGCTCCTGCGGCGTGCTGGCTCCGTGTAAAATGCTGATTTTAATGAAAGCGAAGCTGCTCGTTCCCCATAACAGTCTCATCGCCGCGTTCATGTAATGCCCCCTGGGGTGTGTTTACCTGTACCAGTTTCCACCAGTCTGCCACTCTCACAGCGTGGCCTGAAATGTCAGGGTTCGTGTCGGATGTCTCAGAAAGACGGAAAAGAGGCCATCCAAATAAATCAGTAGAGGATTTGTGTCGCTGGGCATGTGACTGTGGACAAAATAACTGGCTTTTTTAAGTATCCATGGATTTGTTTGTTTCTTTGCAGAGACGTTTGGTTTATTTCCTTACAATCATTTTCATGCAACGAGTTCCCATCTTTAATTTTTTTTTTCTCACTTTGTTTTAGCGTTGTGTTGGTAATAATAAAAAAAAAAAACCTACATGTAAATTTTAAATTACATATGCATCCAGGGCAAAAGTTTCAGGTTTTCTGTGGTTACAGTGGCAGGAAACTTACAGCTGCTTCCCTTCAGCCCATAGCTAACAGACATAGCTATACTGTATTAGCCGGTGTGCTCCAGTGAATGGAATAGTCCCAGCGTGGTTCCTGGTCCTGCTGTCCCTGTTCCTGGGGTGGCTCTGAACTCCTCCTGACTCTGCGGGTCTTTCCCGTGGGAGCTTAGAGTGCCTATTATTATTGCTGTTATTATTGTTATTGCTACTAATTCAGTTGCTTAGCTGATGATTTTTATCAGTTTCCAGCCTTACCCAATCTTACAGCGGGATTTTTCCTAGTAGCAGATCGGGTTAAGTATTCGCTCAAGGGCACAACCGCAAAAGATTTCAATCGTCATGTTTACAAGTTTGTGTCCTAAACCATAATGTTAGCTGCTGATACATTTAAGTGAGAGGGAGCGAGTGAGAGAGAGTTGAGCATGTGGGATATGAGATGTTTGGATTTTTTACATTTTTGTGTTTGTGTAATATATATATATATATATATATATAATATGCACATATATATTTTTAAAGGAATGGTGTAGCTTGGTGTTTTTTTGTTAAGCTCTGTCTGTTGCGTTTTTTTTAATTTTCAAGTCGCTGTGCTTATCAGTTACCGGGGGGGTCCTAATGTTAGGGTCATCTTCGTTGAGAACGAAGAACCAAACTTGGTTTCTTGTCCTGGGGGAGAGAGGTGGGGCAGGAACAGCAGAGGAAGAACAGAAGGCATCGGGTGGGACAGGCGGAGTGACTCGGCAAAAATAAGCCAGGTCACCTGTCCTGTAAATGCTCTCCTGGGCCACACTGCGGGCTCTTACCACAAGACTGCAAGGTTAATTTTACCACCAACTCCCCAGTTTCCGAAGGACACACACACTTGTTTGCTTTTGGCCTGGCCTGATAACCATGCTGGTCTTCGAGGGAAACAAGTACCCAATACTTACGATCAATATGCGATAAAATGCAGAGGATCAGGCAAATGAATCTACTAGTCTGACTGTCAGGGTTCAATACTGTATGACACGGCTGCAGATTCTCTGAGCGATAGTGCGTGAAATCATAACTGCCTCCCCGATTCCCCCTCAGAATCAGCCCTCCCACATTCACCTCCTCGTGCGCTGGGCTGATGTTTTCAGTGGTTCACAGAGATGAAAAAAATATGAAGAGAGCAGAAAGTAAATTGGGGTAAAGTGAGAACTTCACAGCCCACTGCGATAGCTGCATTTGGCGATTCGTTGAGGTCTGATATAAATGTGGGTAGATGACAGTTGAAATTATTGTTGGTGACTTTCGCCAGCTGAACGGAACCATGTGACGGGGAAGGGAGGGCAGAATGGGGGCTTTTGGTGTTGGCACAAATACACCAGAAAGCTAAACAGCTCTGGGCTTTGGGGATTGGGTGTAAACAGAGCCCCATCTCATCTAATGCAGCACAGGTGAATGAATGGGCTCATTATTTGCTTGACTTCACCTTTGGATGTCCATGCCTCACATCTTCCAAATGTTGATGCAGTAGCTGATAATGTGCAAAAGTCACATCGTTCTTCCATGGTTGCAGGTTCAAGCCATGCATCTGCTCTGTAAAGTTTGAAAGGTTCCTACATAGATCTCGTTGGGGTTCTCAGCCGATATCTGACTGCCTGCCCATTCTGAATCACATTTTGCACATGGATGTGTCAGATTCTGCTACCAGGGATAAGTTCTGGATCCCCACCACGCTCGCAAGTCAAACACTGGTAATGGATTTGTGTGGCTAATGTAAGATCACACATAGGATGTTTCGTCTGTTCTTTTTTTGTGACTCTGAGAAGCTCGGCATGCAGAAGGTCCAGACTTTCAGTCCAACCGATTGCCTCTGGAAGAGAACACAAAATAGCTTGAAGCAGAATGGTGACAGCTTCAATCAGGTGGTTTGGTCTACGTATCAGGAGGAGCCTCTGGTGCACATAATTGGAACCCTGGTGTAGTAGCAGGCCACGTTTTGAGCAAAATAAGTTGTTTAGCTCTTCATTCTGATCATTGTCTGGGTATCCATCTTCTCTGCTACATAAGGCTGTCATGCATTTTCGCTCCTGGGTTCGGTTGGCGCTCGCATGTCGGCCGAAAGCGAAGTTGGCCCTGGGAGCGGGGAGGCCGGATGGATCAATAAGACCCAGCAGAGGAACGGGATCAGAGTAGCGTAATTATCGTGCGCGACAAAAGAGATGAGATTAAAGCTCGCAAGGCCTTTGTGATCCTCCGCAGCCCTTGATGTGTCGGGGCAGTTAGCGAGCCTGTCACTCCTTTTGAGGAGTTAATTATTCAGGTGTTATCTTCGGCCGCTTCTAATCTGGCAGACCCCAGCCCCCACAGTTTCCGTCACGTTTCCGTTCCTTGAGTTTTGCTCGGTCTCGTTTAAAAGTGCAAGAATTCAACGGAAGCTTGGGGCGGCCAGGTG
>JAODKL010000135.1:9021216-9037195 GCA_026780765.1 Petrocephalus schoutedeni
ACCCTTTAGGACCCCCCCCCCCCCCCCCCCCCACCCGGCAGCTCTCCCAGGCGCACATGCATTCAACCCCCTGCCCATGCGACCCTCTGTGTCTGACATACACAGGCGGTGAGGAGACAGAGGGACAGCTCCTCTGTTTGAATGGAGATTTAGGAATTAATCACCTGGAGCCGGCCCCTCAGGATGTTTGTCTGGCCCCTCTTGCTGCTTGACCGGCCCCTCTTGGTGTTTGTCCGGCCCCTCTGGATGTTTGTCTGGCCCCTCTTGGTGTTTGTCCAGCCCCTCTGGAAGCTTGTCTGGCCCCTCTTGGTGTTTGTCCGGCCCCTCCGGGTGTTTGTCCGGCCCCTCCGGGTGTTTGTCCGGCCCCTCCAGGTGTTTGTCCGGCCCCTCCGGGTGTTTGTCCGGCCCCTCTGGGTGTTTGTCCTGCCTCTGCAGGGGGAGGGGGGTCCCTTGTGATTGTGCTGTTTTGGTCTTTTGCGGACTCGTCCATCAGCCCCAGACTCACTCCCCCGGCCTGGCTAAGAGCGGGAAACAGGCTCTGCTGCCCAGCTCGTCTCTGTTCACAGGGCTGTCCAGAGAATTAAACAATTAATTAGCACTTAAGAGATACTTGTCTTTCCTTTTACTCACTTTTGCCCATTAGTATGACTCGTTTTAATTACATGAATATCAAGAAAATATCGATCACAGTTGTATGTATGACTGTATGTGTGTGTGTGTGTGTGTCTGTGTCTGTGTGCACGTGTGTGCATGTCTGCCTCCGCACACACAGCCCTGCATGCAGCCGCCCTCTCGGGACACGTGAGCACGGCGCGGCTGCTCCTGGATCATGGGGCCATGGTGGACGCCCTGGACGTGATGAAGCACACGCCGCTCTTCCGGGCCTGCGAGATGGGCCACCGGGACGTCATCCTCACCCTCATCAAAGGTACCCGAGGAGGTGCCACATTCGTGCACACTCTCAGATCACAGGCGTGGTCTGGACCTTTCGCTCCACAAAAACGGTGATGGACCTCAGTAGCGTTGTGAGGAAGACTTCATCTCGCCGAGTGTTAAGGGGACCGTTACCAGTCTGCATGTTGTCATGACAAAACTATGAGCCATTTAGGTTATCACTCTGAAATCAGCTGAAGTGTGGGTGACCGAACATCATGATTTTTAACATCATTTTAGCTGGTCTGTTCTTGTATGAACATGTTCATCAGCGCGGTCCTCTGCTTCTCCATCAAGGCGGAGCCCGCGTGGACCTGGTGGACCTGGACGGCCACACGGCGCTGCACTGGGCGGCCCTGGGCGGTAATGCTGAGGTCTGCCAGGTGCTGATGGAGAACGGGATCAACCCAAACGTGCAGGACCAGGCGGGCCGGACACCCCTTCAGTGTGCAGCTTACGGCGGCTACATCAGCTGCATGGCCGTCCTGATGGAGAACCAGGCCGACCCAAATATCCAGGACAAAGAGGTGATTCTCCACAAAAGCATCTGTGCCTGCTGTGTACATCTACACTGTGTTCCTATGTATGGCATGTATGTGTGGCTGCAGGGGAGGACAGCCCTGCACTGGTCTTGTAACAACGGTTACCTGGATGCAGTGAAGCTGTTGCTGGGATACAGCGCCTTCCCCAACCACATGGAGCACAATGAGGAGAGGTGGGGCACCATTCAGGGTCTGGCAAGGCCCGTTTGCTCAACGTCTATCCTTCCCAACCATCGTGCACAACTCAAGCTGACAGCAGGCTTCACAAACTCCTCATGTTCCTTTTTCGAAGATACAAATGTGAAGATCCATCCTTAGATTACACAAAACTACAATTGATTGACCAGAATGGTGTTTGTAATGTTTCTAATCTTTTCACCGGTGTATCTCTTGGGTTTGGGGTGGGGGGGTGCAGGTATACCCCTCTGGACTATGCCCTCCTTGGGGAGCACCAGGAGGTCACCCAGTTCATGCTGGAGCATGGCGCTCTCTCCATCGCCGCCATCCAGGACATCGCGGCATCCACTATCCAGGCCGTGTATAAGGGCTACAAGGTGCGGCAGGCGTACAAGGAGCGGAAGAACCTCCTGATGAGACACGAGCAGCTTCGGAAGGACGCCGCCAGGTGAGCGCCGCACATACACACGCACAGGAACCGCTTAGCAGCTGCAGGCAAGGCCGCCTCGACTCCTGATGACCATGTAGACAGGATTCCACCAAAGTCTTGTTGAATCCATCCATCTTGTTGCTAGTCAATTTTCTTTTACCCTAGACCTGATTCCACCGTGATTCCAGTGCAGTGGGTCTTCTCATAATATTCCCAAGTCAAGACAGCTTCAACGTGGTCATTTGTGCTTCAAATGACACCTCAGGCTTGATTTGATCAAGAATGTACAGTTTCATTTGCAGTTTAGTTCTCTTCAAATAGTCCAGCTTCCCTCATTGTATGTTCTGCATGCAAGTTGAATAGGTATGGTGATAGTGTCTGTCCTTGTCCTTCACTCCTGCATCAGTGTGGGCCTGCTCGCTTTCTCCAGATTCCGTCCTGACTGTAGCTTCATGTCCAGTGTAGAGATTCTTCACATAGTCAATGAGATGCTCCGGTACATCCGTTTTTCTGAGAACGTTCCATAATTTGACGTGCCATTTTACACTCATAGGTCGAATAATGCATGAAGCACAAGTTAATCTCCTCCTGGTATCCTTTGGATATTTTGATTATCTGTTGTGGGTCAGCAGTGGCGTCCCTGGTTCCTCTGCCTTTGCTGAATCCAGCATATACAGGCATATTCTCTTTGTATGTAGGGCCTTAGTCTGCGTTGAATGATCTTTAGCATAATCTTGCGGGAAGGGAATTTTGTATGATATATTGTGCATCTCCATCAAGTCTAATTTCTTTGATCTTAGGGCTAATCCGGCCTCTTCCAGCCCTGCAGGTTCTTCCATGTTTCTGATCCCAAAGACGCCTGGATCGGTGGCGTCTCTGCAGTAGGGGTTCTCTGCGCATTGCCTCCCAGCTCCTCACTCACTCTTCTTTCCGTTACCATGAGTGCTTTGGTGTCCTTCCAACCCCGACGGGCCAGTCTTTGGTTTTCATGTTTAGTTCTTTCTTCAAATGACTTAGCAGTTGTTTCTGCAATATTACACTTCTGTCTCTCCAAGTAGCTTTTAGGAATTTTTGATTCAGTATTTTGTACTTTCATCTTTTTTCCTCTCTTCATCTGCATGGTGCTGTCTGTCATCCACTTCTGATTTATTTGGCACTTTCATTTTGACAAAATTTCTGGCCCATTCCTCTTGGATGACTTCTTTCAGTTCCATCCACAACTCCTCTGATTGGCTGTCAAGTAGGTCCAACATCTTAAACTGGTTTCTGTTACTTTTGGGATATTCTCCCGGTCATTTCATTGGAAACGACGGCCTTGGACGGCCTTTAGCTTGCACATAAGTAGTTCATGATCCTTCCCACAATGCACTGCAGGCCACGTCTTTGGTCTTCTACATGTATTTGCAGTGAAGACGTCATTGGATTCACAGATGCTGTTTATTCGCTCTAGCTTTTTCTATCCCTACTGGCCAACTGGGTTTCATATCTTCTCTTGTTTGACTGTCATGGCCGTCTGCTGTCACCAGTATATTTAGTTTGCATGTCCTACGGCACCTACAACCTGCTCATAAAGGTTTGTCTGCATCATGTCTTGGGCATAATCCTGTATATCATTATACCCGTTATATCAAAGAATATATTGAAATCATTTGATACCAATTGGTCATCCATCACTGTACCCAGTTACAGTCCTTAAATCAAGTTTTTCATGACTAGAATTCACACTGTCCATTCCCGCCATGTCACTGGCGTTATCCAGAGCCATTTGTTCTTATCGAATCGCGGGGGGAGGGAAGGAGAGGCACCCCTCGCGGGGCAGCAATTAGCTTGCCTTCAGGCTACCTCCTGCTATCGATCACCTGAGCTACATGGTGTGTGTGTGTGTGTGTGTGTGTGTGTTTGACTGACAGCCCCATCCAGCCTCCGTCCCCGGGCCCCGACAGCCGTGGCGGCGGCCCGTGACGGGGCCCTTCCAGCGGGTCCCGTCCTCGTCCCAGCCCCCGCGTCCAGGCCCCGCGTCGTGCTGCGCTGCCGCTAATTGGGGCACATGAGCGGCGGCGGCTGACATTTACCAGCTGTCAGCGCGGGAGATGAATGGGGCAGAGGGGCTGGCCGGGGGTCTCCCTCCTCTCTCCTCCTGGGCCTCCCTCTGCCGCCTTCCTCCGCTGCTGACACTGTTCCTCCTCTTCTTATATCTGTTTTTGATGGCTCTTGATAGCTCTCGGTCTCAGTGCCCCTGACATCTTTCTCCTCGCTTGGCTCTTTACCTTTTCCCGATACTCTTGTCTGTTTCTTCTCCTGCAACTCCCAGGCCCATCAGGTGTAACAAAAGCGAGGCTGAATTCTAGCGTCTTGCTCTAGTCGTCCGAATGCTGAACCGGATGTGAACATGGCATATAGGTGACTGCAGCATTAACGTGCGGCTCATGGCGAGCTACACTGTGTAACGGCCCGGAGAGTGTAACACACTGTGTGACGACCAGCACAATGGCTCACTGTGTAAGGGCCAGCGCAGTGTGTATCCCGCTCTGTAACGGCCAATGAGCTGTGCAACTCACTCTGAGTATGTAACCCACTGTGTAACAGTCAGCAGAGTGTGCAGCTCGCTGTGTAATGGGCAGAACAGTGTGTAACCCACTGTGTAATTGGCAGTACAGTGTGTAACCCCCTGTGTAATTGGCAGTACAGTGTGTAACCCCCTGTGTAACAGTTACTACTGTGTAACTCGGTCTATACTGGCCTCGAAAGTGTTTAACTTTCAAAGAGTAGTACTGCATGTGTGATATTCACAGTGGAATGGTGTGTGTGTGTGTGTACGTGACGGCGTAGGAAACGCGAGGAGGAGCAGCAGCGGAGGCGGGAGGCGGAGCTACAGGGCTCCCTGGGCGGGACGCGGCAGGCGTTGGCGGCTCTGGCTGTGTCGGAGCCCAAGGATGGCGTCCTTGCCGAGGCTCCCGGACGCCTTGGGACCAGAAAGCCCACCAGGATAGAGAGGGCAGAGCGCAATCGGGCTCGATGCACCAGGAGCAGTACTGAGGAGCAGAGGAGGAGTCGGGGTACGGACTGCAGGGCTGGGAGCCACTGAACGCCGGAATGAATGAGGGCGAGGCCGGAATGAATTAAATGTTATTCAGTGTGTTTTCTGTCTGTCCAGAGCACAGGGGCAGGGCATCCAGGAGTGAAAAGGAGGCTAAGGTGACCCCGCCCCCAGCCACACCCCCACCTGCCTCAGCAGCAGTGTGTGGTGGTGTAGCAAAGCCATTGGTCACGCCCGTGAGAGCTCCCCATGACCCAAAGAGCCAGAAGGCCGTGTCGGCATTAAGATCAGCCCGGGCTCAAGAGGTGGCCCCCAAGGTGACGGGAACGCGCCCGGAGGGGGGGCGGCACTCACCTGCGGGGTCCAGCAGGCCGTGCAGTGCCCATCTGACACCACTGCACTACCCTGGGGCCCCCATGGCCCATTCCCCACACGGGAAGACCGGGAGTCCACACCCTCGTTCCACCCCCAACAGTGCACGTGCAGCCCTCCCAGGCACCTCCTCTGGACCCCCAGTCCCTCTGCCCCCCCCTGGGAGTGTGGAGCTCATGCCGCTGGCGCTGAGACTAGAGCCGGTGGACAGGGAGGTGTCATGCAAAGAGAACCAGGCTGCCAGCACCATCCAGAGGGCGTGGAGGAGGTAGGGCTGGAGCGTGCACACACACACACACACACACACGCACACACAAAAAAATGCACGCAGTCACGCAAGGACGCACATGCACATGGACACACACACACAAAAACACACACACAGTCACACTCACACGCAATCACACACACACACAAAAACACGCACGCAGTCACACTCACTCGCACGTAGGCACGCACATGCACATGGACACACAAACACACGCACATACACGCAGTCCCACAAGCAAACACACAAGAGCCATGACTGAAGGCCGGATCGATGGGCTGCCACTTGGCCAGCAGCTGCTCGGAGCCCGTGTGTGGTTTGCGGTCACCGGGCGACTGATGGATGGCCCAGGCATTTGACGCCAGAGGGACCACACCAGTGGACTGTGGGACTCTCCTTCACCCCACCCACCTGCTTATTCCCTTTGGGACCTTCCCCACACCGCTTTTACAGATTAAGGGCCAGATTTACTAAGCCGGGCAAATTAGCATGAGGGCACAATCAAAAAAAGCCCCAATGGCAGTGTCCAGTTCTGCAGGTGATCTACTAAAAATGTGCACATTTAGGAACATAGATGCCGTCAGATCATTTAAATAATGACCAACCCAATCTACCAAGGGCTGTGCCGAAATAAGACACGCTTTTTCTCTGGGTTAAATAATGACGCAATTTGCAGTAAAGTGCCCATGGCAAACCTTAAATCACATCGTGTGATTCATTTAAATAATCTCATCCCCCACATTCTGCATTTTGAACTTCAAATGCATATGCAATATGGCAAAATGAATGGTGTCAACGCCTGTCCCCTGCTAACTTTTCACTCTGCGCCTTTAGTAAATGCAGACAGTACTATATTACTGCCAAAAGAGGCTTTGCTCTGGATGCTGTGTATAAATTTGGCCCTATGCAAGAGCTGCTGTAACTTTGGTTAAGCACAGCTTTCCCGGAAGTTTGTGTCCTTGGGTCCACCTACCGATTCCTCTGACTGGTGGTGCTGCTCGTCTGTCTTGGCCATTCCACCACTCCCATCGCAGTATGCAACTGTGGGTGGTACAATGTACCAATGGAAACCCGTGTTACTGGGCTCATGCCATTATTGAAACCAGCTTTAAAGCACCTTGCTGTCTCCTTTTATCATACTTGTGTGTTCAAAGGTTCAGCAGCAGAGTTCCGTTGGAATGTGAACCTCTGACCCTGAGGTCCTGTGCAGCTCTCAGCTGGCGGCCCTCGCGTGCGGCAGCCAATCGCACGCTGCCTGACCCCGGAGCGCTGCGTCTTACCACTCATGTGTCGGCCACATGTGTCCGGGTGGAGGCTGGCATGCCGTGGCGTTCTGCGGTCTCCTGCACATCAACACCTCGGGAGCGCGGGGAGCCCGGGGGGGGCAGGGCGCCGCGATTTGGAGACCGGCCGAGGCCTTTAACGAGGGGGAAAAGTTCAGCGGGCTGGCGAGACGCGACTAATGGCCTGCACACGTTGCACGGGCTCCAACGGCGCTTGGGACCGGGGGGGCGCCCTGCGTCAGATGCTTCTCAGGCCCTCGGAGGCTGTAGGGAGGGATGCTGCTTGCAGTTCCTGTTGCTGCCATCCATGTTCATGTCTCGCGCAGGTTCCACATACGCTCCAGGCTGAAGGAGGTGCTGTGCGGGGCGGAGAAAGGGGCGGAGTCTGCAGACACGGCCACATCCCTCCTCGTCCAGCTGCTGTGGGATAGGCACTCTGACTTGAGCCCCGCCCCTCCGAAGGCCACGCCCCCAGCAGAACATCGCACTCCTCCCAGCCGGGCAACAGGCAGAAAACCCACGGTGCTGCAGAGTATCTACGGTGAGTCGCTCTCATCCCATCATGCACTGGGCCTCCAGCCACGACGTCAGCCGGGCGTTTCCTTGACGGTAGTCCTGGGCACCGCTTTGGGACGTAATTTATTTTACGATGGTCAGTAGCTGCAGGTGTGGGAAATACTGAGCGATAAAACTTTATCGTTCAGGGAGGAATGAGACTTGCCTGGGAAACCACTCTGATCAGAGGGCTGGGTATATATAGGGTGGGGGGCATCTGTTTCAGCTGGGAGTGCTGGACAGCAGTGTGCATTTTAATTGACATGCTACTGTTCAGTTTGAGCACAGATAAATGCACTTTTTGCTTTCCTACCTAATTTAATAGTAGATTCACTGGAACCACAGCTGAAGCACATGAAGTATGCTATTGAGGCTCACGGCTTCTGTGTACGCCTCTCTAAATGACCCGTAGGGCATGAGTCTGGCTGTGCCTGTGTGCATGTGCCTCGCCGTGGACCCGCACACATCCTGCTTCCTTTGACGGGCTCCAGGCTCACTGCAGCCCCTTAGCGGATGAACGCCAATGCGATATGAATCATAGATGGATGGGTACTGCAGACTTCCGTCAATCCATCTTGTATGCAGATCGTGTGAACAGTTGTAACTGGTTAGCAAAACAACTGGATTGGTTGGTTGATCTTCGGAATGTCAGGAAACGGCATCATAAATACAGTGTCCGGAGAAGAACACACTGAAGCCCCCCCCCCCTCCCTCCCTCCCCAAAGAAATCACACATAGCTGGCAGACTTGCCCAGGTGATACCAACAAGCACAGGTGAGCGGCTGGTTTCGGGCGGCTCGCGCACCGCAACTGACCTTCAGCAGACATGACCAGGTGATGAGGAGTATGAGGAAGGCTGCCAGCTCCTCCACACCCCCCCACGCTGACATATCCGCCACCATGAAAAGTTCAGGGCTGTCGCTGGGAATGTCAACCCGGCGCCTTTCGGCTGCGCGGCCCACCCCTCCAGAGCTGCATGTCCTCGCACCTGCGGCAGGATGCCTGCCCCCCCCCCCCCCCCCCCTGGGGGGGGAGGGGGGAACCGCCCCCATCTCAGTGCCTCGCCATCTCCGAGGGCTGCGGGATTACTGTCGCTCCCTGAACCGCTGGTATTTCACCAAATGCCTGCTGGAGTGCCTTCTGCACTTTCGGTTTTCAGTCCTTTTACTCAGACGCACTCATCTTTCCTTGGTGCTACCATGTTACCGCATGGTTAGAAACAACACTTAGGACATGCCCTGAAGAAGAAATCACCTGTGTGTGTATATATATATATTTAAACACACGCGCACAAACAAACCCTTTACAGTACGGGGTATACCTAGCTAGGACCTGGAAGCCCCCCCCTCTGTTTCCAGAACCACTTCAACAGTAGATGAGACCAAATGCTTGTGTCCACATTTCTGTAGTACTGAGCCATTTTTTGCACTTGTGGTCTTCCTGTTAGCTTTAAAGAGTATAGCTGTTCCCCTCTGGCCACTGTTGTAAACTTTTTTTTTTTGCTCACAGATCTGCTGCAGACTTTTTTTTTTTTACAGTATTGTACAGTATTCTCTGAAAACTACAGACTGTAATGTGGGGAAAAACCCTGGAGGGCGGTTGTGTCTGAGAAGCTGGAAGCACCAGTGAACATATTATGTTCAAAATGGCTTTGATCATGCATCTCGGGCATCATAATGCTTCGAACGCACAGTGGTTTGACCCCTCCCGACCCCGTGTGCACGCTCTATGTATTCGGTTGCCGCCTCGTGATTCGCCGTTTGCCTTAACGAGCAGGTGCACCCAATAACGTGACCACTGAGCGCACACACGTTATTAAACCCAAACGGAAAATCCTGTCACCACAGCTGCATGTAGGAGTGCAGTGAAGAACAGCTGTTCAAGGGCAAGAGACAGGGATATATAAACCAAAAATCCAATATAAACCAAAAACAAACAAACATTCATGCAGCTGCTGTGACAGGGTTGTTCCATGCTGAACATTAGCTACCTTGAATATTGAGTTCATGATTATGTATTTTGAGCTGTGCTGCGGATGTCATATTAGCATTATGCCGATACGCAGGGGGATCTCAGGCCAGGAGAGGGCGCCCTACCAGAAGCACAACCCTAAACTCCCGGAGTCGCTCACAGATACTGCTGGACTTGAGCTCTAATGCCCTGAGCTCTAATGCTCACCGTAAGTATGGCGCACAGTCACTCTCAGTGCATCACATAGAGTGAGAGACACTTAGTAAGGTGGTCTGTGGTTGCTGTGTCCCGCTTTGCAGTGAGCACCATCGATTGCGTTCACCTGCTGGACGCGGTGGATCAGGCCCGCCAGTACTCCTATCACATGAGGCCCAGCAGCGTCGCCCGCGGAGCCAAGAGCAAGGGCAAGCACTGAGGTCGCCCCCAGCGGGCCCCGGGGCCTCAGCACTCGGACTCCTGCCAGCCAGGCAGCCAGCTGTCCTTACCATGCTGCTGGGGTCATGGGGGTCATCCAGAGTTGGGACATTTCTGTTCAGAAGTACTTTAAGAAATGTAAGCTCAGAAGAAAATGCCAACCCAGGAAACATTAGGACATGAGTCTTAACAGTAGCAAGAATGGCAAAAATGCATGGTGATGAGCTATAACTCACCAGCACTGAGACTGCTTAGCTGGGGGAGGGGGGGGTGGTCTTAAATTGGACTAGTCAAAAAGTCCACAGAAGAGGAGTCCCTTTCAGCTGAGCTCCATCCTTGTGTCTCTGATGCAGGATAACGAAGGCTTTTGGTCCGTCATCTTTTTTTTTTTTTTTTAATCATTTTTTTTTAACGCTCCCTGTAATTTTGTGAACTACAGTCGTTCTTTTCACTATGGACCTGGCCCGGGTCCAGACGTAGAACGGCGCCCCGTGTCCGCGGCTGCCCTGCCGCGCTGTGGCCACAGACAGGAGATAACCTTTCTCAACGCGGGCGGGACGCGGCGGCCTGTCAACACCCAGCCATACAGCCGCCACACCTGCGCTCCCAGGAGGGGAGGGGCATTCTCGCCACCGGGGAGACGTGGGCCGCAGCTATAGCGGACGGGGGGCCTGAAATGCCACCTCATCCTGTCCAGGGAGCCACATTTTAATTACAGCTGGAGAGTGCTCCCAGAAGCCACGAGAATTACTTATTCAGCGTTAACTGTAGACTGACTAGCCTTTAGACGACACGTATTTATTCACGTGCTGTGTCCTTATTTATACTGCATGGTACTTCCAGTAGTCTGCCTCTGCATATTACTCATTCTAATTAAAATCCCCCTTTCACTACTGCTTATGAGGCCTTTGCCGTCTGTGAAGACACAGCGAAAACATAGGAGCGCCTAGGAGAGACTGATGGCTCTGAAGTTCTTCTGTAATTACGAAAGAATACCTTGTAACTGTAATTTTGTAATTGTTTGCTCAGATAAAATTTTTTTTTTTCAAATGATGCACTTCTGCCATGTTTAATTTCAAAAAAAGGTTTATTTCCCCCAGCCCCAGGTTCATGTTTATTCTACAAAAAAAAAAACAAACTCCCAGACAGCCTTATAAAGAGTCCATGCGTGCTTGCATGCGTAATCAAACGGAGCCGGAGGCCTGCGGCGTGTCAGTACACCTCCTGCAGGCCCATGCCACCACGGTGGACCGACAGGGTGACGCTGTAGCAGTACAGCAGGTCTGTCAGCCACTGCTCCCGTGCCTCCGACCTGCAGTAGCGCTGCTGGGCCAGAGGGAAGCGCACCGTCAGCATGCTCATGTGGGAGATGGGCCTTCAGCAAAAGGCTGAGTGGTTTGATTGGGGGGAAACACTGCAAATGGTAGTGGAGGAACCCCAAAAGGAGGCTAGAATCAGGCCTGTGGCTGGCTGAAAGCCATGCTGTCAGGTCCTGGGATATGTGATAGCAATGCATACTATGCACGTGTGGGCTGGACTTTCAGGTCCTGGATGATGTATATGCAGATATAGTGCATTGTGTGTGAGGGCCATACCATGTGATCTGGGGAGTATTCGCAGTTAGCTGGATAGTTTAAGCCGTCCCATAGGAGGAGAGGTAAGTGACACTGGACAATCTTTACATTTGGCTTATCTGGCTAACAAGCAAAAAAAATCCAGAGCAAAGCCCTGGTCCTGGATAATGTGTATACAGATTGTGTGTGTGTGAGGCGGGTGGGGGCAAGATGATGTATATATAGATAGGGACTGTGTGTGTGTGTGTGTGTGTGTGTTGGGGGCGCCATACCGTCAGGTCCTGGATGATGTGCTGTAGAAGTGCCGCATTGGCCAGCATGTGGTTGCGCAGCTGGACGTGCTGCAGCATCAGTGACAGCATCTGCGCCAGCAGGGGGAGCTTCTCCTCACACAGGTCCGATACACGCAGAGACTGCAGTACCAGCCGCAGCAGCCGGGGGACGCTGCCGAGAGCAGCCAGACACGCCCCCCACACCGTCTCCCTGTCAGGTACAGAGGGATGGGCTTCAACAGCCTGCTTCAATTTATATGGCTAGGTATTCTCCAGGAAACTAAGCCCATTTAAAGGTACAACAGCTACACCACAGATCTGCCCGGATGTCCAGATGATGATGATGATCAGGATGATGGTGGCGTTTAGCAGTTGCGTTATGCACAGATCAGTGGCAATTTCATCCAGTTACAAAGCTGGAATTTTTTTAGATTTTTTTACACCTGGATCAAGGTTACAACAAACGTGCCCAGGCAGCGACTGGAGCACGTAGCCGGACTGTTCAGGAGCCGGGTGCTGACCTCTTCTGCGTGCCGTCCTGGGCCGCGGGCTCCAGGTCCAGGAGCAGGGTGAGCAGGCTGAGGCAGCAGTCGCTCAGGAACCGCAGGAGGCTGTCGCTGGGCAGCAGGGAGGGGTCCAGCAGGCGCGACACGGCCCGGAGCAGCCCCACCGCCGTGCTGTCCGGCACCACCTGCAGGCAGGCCTGAGAATGGCGGGAGAGCCCGAGTGGGAGGAGTCAGAGCAGCGCTCACACCCATGCAGGGGGGACACGGCGGCTGTTTGTTTCCATCGTGGTTAATTCACCACCCAATGTTGCAAAGAAAATGTTACCTAAACTACACACAACTGCTCGGCCGCGTTTCCATCCCAGCACTCACCAAGTTCTTGCAGATGGCATTCTGCAGAATGTCAAAGCACTGAGCGCGGGAGTCCACCGTCTCCAGGCAGTGACACACTTCCTGTTGGGACACACACACGCACACACACACAAACATGTCAGCCACGGCCAAGCCCACCCAGCTCCCGCAATGTGCTCTTTACACGCATTTTACTCCCCTCCACTCCCAGTTTGCAAGTTAGGTACAAATGCATAACCATGTCTACATGACTGCGAGGTCCCCCCAACACCCTGGTGTTCTTAAGCCCGGTGCACGCGATGCCCACCCCTCCCCCTCTGCTTTAGAGAGGCGGGGGGGGGGGGGGGGGGGGGGGGGGGGGCGAGCAATAACGAGATCTGACACTGTGCAAATTAACACGTCGGCTGTTCCTTTTACTCCCCCACTGGTTTTTTGCCCCAACAATATTTTATGAGTACAAACAATAAATAGGTGCGTGTGCGCGTGCGGTAACAAGGCAGAAACCGAATTACGGTAATGGCATTACCACGCGATTGGATTACGGCACACTGAAAGGACACCGACACGTCATTCAATTTGCCTTTTATTATTAGCCGTTGACGGCCATTAATCAGGGGCGAAACTAGATTAGGGGCCGATTAGAGGGGTCTCGAATTATTATGGCCCAATTGGTAATAAGTTGAAGCCCCAGCAGCAGAGCTATGGGGCCCGGTTCCTGCTGGTGCCTCAGATGGAGGTCTGACTGCCCATCCCAGACAGAGTCCACTGAGGCTGGACAGACGGGCCAGCGGATGTGGGCCTTTAATGCGGCTCTGCTCTGTGCTGCTCAGAAAACCTCAAACAAACAAACCGAGACATTAAGGCTTCACAAGTGAGCAAACAGAGGGAGGGGTGTGTGCTTGTTTGGCGACGTGTGGATGCAAAGCCCGATTCGGCCAGACAGCGGGTTTTTAATCATTCTGTCTCTTGACTGACAACGGCGTGTGTATTAATCAACCCCTAGTTCAGGGCATTGAAGTATCTTTTTTAATGGTCAAACAGCAGCCCCCTCAAGGGATCGTATCTAGCGAAACAAACGATACACAAAACAAACCGAGCAGGACAATGTTTTGGACGGGAAGCCACTTCCACATTGGGCAGAAGCTGTGGAATGTGACGTTTCACACAGGGCGTACAGAAGCCAGCCGCGAGCCACCGAGCACGAGGGCAGCATGGTGACAGGAGGGGGGGGGGTTTCATCACAGGGTGGCCGTCAAAGTGGGAGATTTATGAGAGACGCATGGCGGTGGCTGTTGACCAGACGGCTATCGAGATGCCTGTGCAGACTGATAAATGGTAACGAGAGGCGGGGAAAATGATTGGGGGCTGACATTTTTACATGGAAATTAAACAGGGACAAAACTGAGCCCTGGGGGTGTGTGTGTGGGGGGGGGGGCATCAAAAAAGAAAAAGTGGAAGGATAATTTAAAAAGAAAGATCACTAATTCTAGCTCACAATTAAAGGCTAGGTTTTGACTTTTTCATTTTCACGTCCAAGTCAATCTGTCGCGGCAGGGCAGAGCGCTGCTAAGGGACAGTTATTAAAGGGTGCCTCGCCACCGCCCCGGATCCCTTAATGAGGCCCGATTGTTCTGCCATGGCAAGAATGCCAACAGGTGGGGGACTTTATTTTTTTGCGCCCCCCACCCCACCCCTTCATTCATTATGATTGTTTGATGAAAATGGAAATTAATGAGGGAAAGTTGGAGAGCATTTCACCTCCGAAAGTTTGCCGCCTGATCCGGATACAGACATTTCTACTGGGCAGTGGCTTTGGACTCGTGCCAGAGGCTGGAAGACACCCCAGGAAGAGTGACTAAGGTTCTACTTTTTCTGTATTGATGGTCTTCTCGACGTTTGGATCACAGGCCCGTGTGCCATGGTGGTCACCGCCTTTACAGTTACGTGTACCAGTGATCTAGCATAGGTTTTGCTTCCCATAAAATAAACCTATGCACATGACCCGCTCTCATCAGTCCCAAAAAATGGACAGATTTGTTGAGGTGACCAATGGAAGGTGTCGGAAGGTGTCCAGGTGGGAGAGGGCGAGGAGATGTGGATAGCAGAGTCACACGGGGTTGACCCACCTCTACCACGTCCCAGTGGTGGGTGAACTGCTCCAGCGACGTGGCGAACAGGCTGAGGGGCGAGAGGGGCGAGGGCGGCAGCACGCTGTCCTCCTCGGCCTGCTGTAGGGCGGACAGCTCATCCGCAGAGAAACCTGCGGTGCGCACACAGGTGGGCGGGGCTCAGACCCATGGTCACCTTATGGTTTCTTCCCTTTCTGTTTGTTTGTTCCTCAGATCACAAAACCACCTGGCCCATCTAAAAACAGCTCACAGGACATTTATCTAGATGCTTTTCCTAAATGGAATTCAACAGTACAGGTTAAACACTCCAAAGGTTTAACAGCAAAGCCCATTTCATGCCTGCTGAACCTTCAGGCCCAGAACTGCCACGCCCCCTTCAGCTCGCCACTGGCACACGAGTGGATGGGACCCACCTGTGAGGGTGGAGAAGAGGAAGCTAAGCAGGTCGACGTCGCTCACTGCCACCTCCGGCTTGTCAGACGCCCAGCCGCCCATGGAGGATCTGCAGGAGGTGGGGAGAGAGGAGGAGGTGAGGCAGCCGATCCGGACGCAGTGGTTTGGGGGGAGTCCAGCTGTTTAAGCCCCCCCCCCTCCACCACACCTCCCCGGCTTCATCAGGCTCATCATGGGACTTAAGACGAGATCAGCACTGGCCCCGAGTACAAAACACAGTCCAAAGCCGACTGCTGAGTGTAGATCTTAGCTGCTGGGCCGTGATATACCACCATCCATACAAATGCACATGCTCAGGTCATGTGACTGAAAGAGCAGCATTTATAGGAGGCAGAGACAGATGGGGAGGGGGGATGTCACAGTATTACTGAGCTGGGGGTACAGCCCAGTCACTCTAGGTGGCACAAAGCAGAACTGAACCTGAATCTCTGGGAGTGGGAATCATTTCCTGGGCTTTTCCAGGATGTTGGAATTCTCTGTGTAATTCTGGAAGCATGGTGCCCGGGGGTGGGGGGCAAGAGGGGGAGGGTTTACATAAGAAGCGGGGGGGCCACGTGCGAGCTGGCGGAGATCCGCTGGGGTCCCGCCGACACGCGCCTCCCAAAGGCGCCTTTGTGCCTTCAGAAAGGGCCCCTTTCATCTCCACGCCGTCCCGTTTGTGTAACGGTGCCCCAGTGACGTCGCCCCGGCGGGGGGGGGGGGGGGGGGGGCA